>OX637541.1:10190044-10230929 GCA_951800025.1 Oligia strigilis
CAAGCACTAACTGAAAACCGTTTTTTAAGGTTTGGTGAAGAATGTTTTCATCAGTGTTAAAATAGTAATTTACTCCTGCCTTTCCCAGAAAGATTATTGTAGTCAGGGAAATTCATTGTTTAAAAGGGCGCTGACCAAACGCCGACCGCGCAGTGGCGCCCTCATCGTTTGTTTGGTCATTTCTTTTATTTTGGAATTAAAATGTAGAAAATAAGCACTTAAGTTGTGCTCCACTAGTATACGTTAATATTATTCTAAACGGTAGCTTTACATTGTTTAGTTTTATTATAATCTCTAAAACGGATAATAGTGGCCATTATTTTATAGAAATAACCAAACAAACGATGAGGGCGCCACTAGGCGGTCGGCGTAGTCTTAACAGGCTTGTTATTTAGTTATTTACCACTCAATTATCGTCGATAGTCAATCATCGTGATACATGAGATCCAAAAGTAGCACATTTCGAACAAGAAATTTCTCCTGAATTGTGAATTGGTTTAAGTCGTGAGTTTATAAATAAATTGAGTTAATTTTTTTCACTCTGTCGCTCCAGACGCATACACGACGATGGGCAGCAAGATGCCGCGCTCGCCGTCGCCGCCGCCGCCCGCCAGCCCGCCGCCCGCGCCGGTGCTGCACGACACGCAGGAGCTGCAGATCAACGCCATCCTGCAGGGCGTGGCCGCGGAGAACAACTCCAATGCACGCTCAAGGAAGAGGAAACGAAAGGTGAACATAAATAAGTTAACTTTTTAAGACGAAAGCGCCAGGGTAGAAAAAAGGTAAATTAAATTAATCAAATTTTTCTTAAATTTTTTGCCAGAAGTATCAGGTTGTATGTTAATCAGAATATGATTCGTCAGCGTAACAAATCCGTGTTTACAGAATTAGAATCATTAAAATCTGCGATATCGCGAATCATATGATCAACATACAACTTGGGGGCCTAAAAAGGGCACTTCCTCACTCACTCACTTCACACTTCACTCTCTTCCGCTCCACCCAGAGCGGAAGGGGTTATTAAAATTTGATGATTTCCCACAAGGCCACTTTGACCGAATAATAAAAGGACAGTTAACTGTTAAGTTAATCGTATCAAATCCCATTGGTGAAGGATTTTTCAGTTTTTTTTGTCTGTGCTAAAATACCAATCAATCCAATCCAAATCCAATCCCAATCTCTTTGATTATACCTACGTAGTGCAGCGAAAAAAAAGAAACACACGGACTGTCTTCGCCATATTATGATTCATAATGTTATCCTTTTATGATTTTGCCAAAGTGGCCTTTTTAGGCCCGACCTGGCCCTTTATACTGACCCGCAAACTCTTGATAAAAGTCATTTAAGTTCACCCAACTTGGATGTCTTTTATCAACAGTTGGTCACTGTCAAGTTTAACCTGGCCCTTATTTCAAATATTTCTGGGTTCGATGCAGCACGTCTTTTCCTACTATAATTGTTATAAACAGCCGTCGTTTCAGAGACACGCTTCGATATTTTTTCCATAGATACCACGCTGAGGCCGTAAACATCTGCTACAGACAATCAACTCAAAATGTTAAGCTGATATTATTATTAAAATACTGAAAATAATTCCATAATGTATGTACTACACTACATACATAATTTTTTTTTTTTTGTTGGACATCAAGAATTTATGATGAAACCTTGATACGCCAAACATTGATAGAAGGCCCCACTAGACTAGATCACTATTAACTTCGAATTTTTTTTATAGAACGACAAACAACTAACGCAGTTGACGATGCCGCCACTGCTGACCCGCAAGGAGCTTGCAGATATAAGAAAGCACAACCTAGATGTACGGTCGGAGGTCTTTCGCGCTGTCCGACGACCCGGCAAAGGTAAACACGATGTTTATTTTATACATAATAATAATAATAATAATATTCCACAACTATCACACAACGCCGTCTAGTCTCAAGCTAAGCAGAGCTTGTGTTATGAGTACTAGACAACTGATAAACATACTTATATATTTCTAAATACATACATATATAGATAAATTACACCCAGACACAGAACAAATGATCATGCTCATCACACAAACATTTGTCCTGGGTGGGAATCGAACCCACGACCTCCGGCATAGCAGTCATAGTCACTGACCACTAGACCAACAGGCCAGTCATAGTTACCAATAGGCGGGTAGCGCCACCGATCAGTACAAACGCCAAGGTAAATAGTAGTATTATCGTCATTGGTGTCATTATTGACATAATTATGTAAAAATTTGCAGTGCCATATTATAACTATTTTATTCATAGTTACTAGCTCTCCTCTCTTTCACTGATTCATACAAAATTCCCAAAATGCACTTTCAGTTTTCCCGAATTTTCCACTCTGGCAACTTTAAAATGTTTCTTTCCGAAAAAACTATTACAAACAATATAAAACAAAAATATGCCAATTCGGTTCAGCCGTTCTGAAGTGATGTACTTACCAATGAACAGCATTTCATTTTTATTATGTTGATATATGTTGTCCCTCTTCAGGGAAAGTCCTCCGTTTCTTCTTTCTACTCCTACCCCAATATGAGCAGTTATAACCTATCATAGAGTTTGAAGGTGTGGTTTCCCATTTTGAAACATTTCGTCTAATATGATAATAGGTTTTTGCGATTACAAAACATAGATAAATATGTATTTCCTGAATAAACAAATACAATGTCGTTTCGTCGTTGATACCGTTATCAGATTTATCCTTGGCACTAAATTCAAACATAACCTAAATGAAGCCGCTATCAATTTTTGTGTTCCAAGATAATTTTAACATTTTTTAAAATTTTCTTTTTGTTCACAGATTACACGAGACTGTTCGAAAGTTTAAAACAATTACAAGGTGGTGTGGACGTTAAAAAGGAAGTGATACGCGAAGTTATAAACGAATCATTAAGGTTCAAGCGTAAGACCCTTGCCAAGCTTTTGGAAGACTTTTTAGCGGGACTAGAAAAGAACGGAAGCAGTGCCTCAATTAGTATGAAGAAAGTTAACTCAGTGATGTACAGTAACGCTAACAACAACCACAGCTAGTAAAGTGCAAGTTCGAGTGGACATTTAATGTGATTTTATTGACTGGCCACATTGCTGTTCAAAGCCGGGAACTTAGTTCGACGGAATCACTAAATGTAGTAGGTTAAAGACAATGGACACAAGCATGTGCTGTTATGATATTAGTTTCTGTGTTTAATTTAATGGTACCAAGACAGTGTACGTTGATATTCTGATTGTAATTGTTACTCTACCATCTATTAATCATATTCGATGATTTTGTATTGCGATTCCGCCTGGTAAGTAGTCATGTTGTCAGTGTACGGTAATAACACGAGATGCGATGTTAATGATCTCATGGCTCGATAGTGTGACTCACTGTTGAGCGATAGTTATTGCATATTTGTATGCAAATTATTTGTTCTTAAGAAACAGAATACTTAATCTGTATGAATCTTATAATAGTTGTCCTGTAATAATTATCATACCTAGTAGAAAAACAGTTTAACATTCTTAGGTAAATGTCATATCATATTTTCATTAATTTTTCAAGAACATTTTATGTAAACTCATGCATTACAGCCATGTCTTGCTGATTTGTAGCAAAGTTGACCAAGGAACGTTTGTGTCGGCTCAAACGAACAGTTTTCCTGTCATTTTGATTTTCGTGTCTTACACCTAGCGATGTATAAGAAGCAATATAAAATTTGGTTTTATTATCACAATGTGTCTTATTCAAAGTGGCAGTAAAATCGTGAGTTTCAAGTTGTAAATAAAGTTGTACATATAATTAGAATGTTATATAATAGTTATTACCAATGGAATGTATGTGTAGGATGCTTTTATGCATCGGTCACTGCTACTGTTAATGTGGCTGGATAAACCTAACAGAGATAGATATTAAATATTATTATTAGAATAATGTATCCAGGAATGCTAATACATTTTATGGACCTGAAGAATTTAATGAAGACATTTATATAAAGTTTTAGCATTATTGACTCCAGTGAAATTTTAAATGTTTTATTAACATCATGAATGGTGTTGTTATCCTAGCGTAATAACTATACGCTTACATCACGGTTCGTCAGTGTTACACGATTTTGTGGACACTTGTACCAAAGTGTAGTTTATTTTGGATGTTCTTTATCGGAAAAATGGCATCATTACATAAAACAGAACTGTGATACTCGAAATTTTAAATGATCGAATATTATGGGGTTACCCGCCACATTAACACGAGTTCGGTCAATTGTAAAGTGTAATATATCATTTTTTAAATAAATTATGATCCTTATTGGGTTTTTATGTCTTGTTTTATTGTTATATTTCAGCTTTCCCTATACGTAATTTATTTATTGTATTTTATTTACAAAGGGCGATGCCACACGGGCGTTGCCCAATGCCTGAGCGGTGACGTCATCGCAGCGCTTGTGTGGCACTCACTGCGTCGAAATCACTGCGCTGCGACGACGCAACGCATTGGCAACGCCCATGTGTGGCATCGCTCTAACTTGTTTATTTTTCTCTTATACTTTCAACATCTGGCCAATTTGAACTTTATGTCCTCAAATCAATCACTTTACATTCTTCGGATTAAAAGTTCTAAAACTTCGCTTGTCAAAATATTAATTATATTTTAGGCAGTATTTTGTGGCGATAGACTTTAAATTTGTGAGAGACTGGGATGCTGCAACAACAGAGATAATCTTCACGTAAAATTGGATGCGTCGCGTCCGCCCCGACTCCCAACCAATCTATAACGAATATGCTCCGTACCCGTCGGCATAAAAGGGACAATATTCAGAAGAGATCATTATCTAAACCGGACATCCTTTTATACAGTTCGATGGTGTGAGGCTTGTGTAGGTAACCTCTTATGAGGTCATTGTACTCATCATTATGAACAACTCTTTTACTCTATGAAACCAAACCGGGGTCCCAAGTCAGTGTCACTGACTGGCAGAGCCACCATCAGGGATTTTAATTTTGATAGCACAAAAAATTAGTCGAAATTTGTCGCCAAATATCAGAATTTGTCGGTCACTGGTTCAAAAGTTATAAGGGTTTAGGTATAGGTGGCCGATCTGGAGAGAGTTTCCCCAGCAGGGCCACATTTATATCTCAAAAACTAGGGCACCTAGCGAAGATCTGTTTTCTCCCATATTTAGTCGCCAATTAGTCGGAATCAGTCGAAATTATTTTATTTTTTTCTGCCTGCTTGTCTCCTGGACTGATTTCGACGGGACTTACTGGCTGATATAAGGAGTAACTTAGGCCTTGGACTTTTATTAATTGGAAAAAGAATTAGGGTGCCGCGCAAAATGTTTACCTACTTTTAGCTTTCACACGTAAATAATATAATAGGTAGTAGTTATCCGTCTAAGGGCGTCGCCCATATACCTAGTGACTTTTTGCAGCGATTCAGAAGTCCTTATCGCTATTTTTGGCCGTTTGTCGCTTTTGCAACGCGCGAGAGTAGCGATTCAGTGGCAATGCAATCGCATAAGATCGATTCATCATCGCTTCTGAATCGATACCAACGCGCTACTGCATTGATTCAGTATCGCTAACCACAGATTACTAATATGTCTAACGGCGCGATTGTCTAATGTCAACGACGATATAACCACATTCTCTTTGTCCAATGTAGACTCGACTGAGTCCGTATTGCAACCTGTAGCGCATACAACTGTATCGCGTCTGTATGAATTTTGCATCACGACCGTAGATATCGATGCTGAATCGTGGCTATATCATGATAGTAGCGATGCAATGTCAGCGACAGCATCGTGACTATCGCGATCATTTTGCGGTTGTAGGTATCACTATTAAATCGCTGCAAAAAGTCGCCGGCCCGTAAGCGATCGCCCTAAAAGATTGGAACCAAAATATTAGCAGCTCTAATTACCCGTAAAACGTTTAGATACTGCTCGTTGCCTGTCATCCAATGATCGCTTTTATGGTCATTGGATAGGTAATACTTATATTAGTACCTACTAACACCCATAAGATAGTGTCATTATTGCCATATTTGGATTATCTGAAAAAAGGACTAGGACCACTGATCGATCACACATTCACAGTATGTTATTATTAGCCAGCAAGAACAGACCGCTGCCGAACCTTTTGAAAAACTCAAACCATTTATTTTAAACTAGCTGCGCCCCGCAGTTTCACCCGCATATGTGTCGGTCCCGTGGAAATATCGGAATAAAAAGTATCCTATGTGTTAATCCTGGTTATAAACTATGTGTGTGCCAAATTTCATCCAAATCCGTTCAGCCGTTTGTGCGTGATGAAGTAACAAACATACAATCACACGAACAAACTTTTGCCTTTATAATATTAGTGTGATAAACAAACCACACACACGGTGTGTGTGATAGGCACTTTTAAATTATCCGTCAGAAAGATGAAGCTTAGCTCATTCCAAAGCCACATTTAAAGCGTAGTAGATCCTAGTTCCTATGAAGAAGAACGAGCAAGAAACTGCACGGACATTTAATCAAAATATTGTTCCAAAATATTCTATTCTATTTTTCTCTATGGCTATGGTGCCGAATTGCCGATGTCGACAGTTACAAATAAGGTTACCAAATATTGGTTACATCATTCATTAATCCTGTCCCTACGTAGGGTTGCTAACTTATTTTTAACCAACTTCAAAAAAGGAGGAGGTTTCTCATTACATAAATTAAATAAGTTTAGTGTTTTCGAAGCTATTGCCTGTAAAAATTATTTGCTACTTTAAATCTTTTTATACAAGTTTTCTTTGTCCATAGGTATTAATATGGAAATTAAGGTTATTTTGTAATCATTCATTCTACTTTTATGAGATTAATAGGTACTGGCCATATTGCGATCATCTCGCCATTTTGTATTGAAATGAAAATATAAATATTAGTTAGCCTATTGTATTTTTTTTTGGAAATATACCTAGTACTGTAGGTATAGCTTGGCAACCCTGCTTGTACGCGCTTTTTGACATCCAGACACGTGAAAAACAACAATACCTACCTATTTTACCTAAACCGTTATTTCCATAATGTTCCCGTAGGGCCCGTAATATTGTATGTAACTATGTAGTAGCTAAACAATGGTCAAGTGACCGATACCACTTTCGCTGGGGTTGCCTATGGGGCCCGTTATTTATAGCCATCGCGAGATTTATTTACATTTGTAGGTATCCATTCCCCTATCTAAATTACCTGCTTTATCGCTATTTGTCTAGATAATGTGATTTTTACTGCAAACGATAATATCTACCTATTTTTTTTCTAATGTTGTAGGATTTTTATCTTAATAGGTACAAGGTCAAATTAAATCAGTCCGGCCTTTGAGAAAATGCATTCCTGACACCTGTGAATGCGTCAATTTTTAGGGTTCCGTACCAAAATGGTAAAAACGGAACCCTTATGGTGAGACTAAGTCTATCTGTCTGTCTGTCACAGCTGGTTATCTCAAGAACTACTAATGCTATCAACTTGAAATTTGGAATAGTTTTAGATGACGTTTGCCCGACTATTTTGCAAATAAGAAAGAAATAAAAATATACGTATATTTTTTGCAACAGGGAGCTTAAAGGGGGTCAGAAAATTCGAAGTGAAAGAGTATAATTATCATAATATGAAAGAGCGCAGTTTGCACATTCTCAAACATTTTTTTCATCGGCGAGGCCTATATTCGTCAGAGAATTTTAACACTATACACTGCGGTGTAGAATATTGCAGTTTTATGTGACCGCTATCTCTTGACCGATAGTGGAATTAATGTAACTTTGGTTGATGGTTTCTGAAAAAGTGTGCTATTTAGAGAATTCGTTTTAATTTTCCTGTAATCTTTACATAAAATTCTATCACATAGAATTATTTCAGATTTTTCTCTTTGCAAACTTCGGAGATAAGGGGGGAACGGTATTCTTTTTTAAATTTTTCATCAAATGTCGAAAACTATGCGGCCTAAAAAAAAGAAAAAATATTTGAGAATGTGCAAACTGCGCTCTTTCATATGGTACCCCACATACCCGTAGCCCCACTTCAGACCCCAAAAATATAGGTACCTACTTATGTTTTTATTTCTTTCTTATTTGCAAAATGGTTGGGCAAACGTCATCTAAAACTGTTCCAAATTTCAAGTTGATAGCATTAGTAGTTCTTGAGATAACCAGCTGCGATAGACAGACAGACAGATTGAATCTCACCATAAGGGTTTCCTTTTTACCATTCTGGTACGGAACCCTAAAAAAATTGATGATTTCTTTTGAGGGTCGACGACCGCCGTTAGCTACAGTATGAGTTTAGAAAATTATTTGTGAGTGTAAGCTTAGATTAATTATAGACACGGTTAATTAATTTGTATTCCACCTACCTACGTGTTGCGTTTCATCAGGGCAAAATTTCTGCACCTAAATTACAGTTTCAAAACAGCTTGCACAGAATGCAAGCCAATCTAGCAGTAAATCAACGAGGCATGATATATTTTAATAAGGAATACCTACGCAGTACCATGCACTATTTGCAAGCTCCAAGCGGCTGAATTATGAGTGTCGTACAAAATGCCTGAAATCTTCGCCTTATCATATTTATGGGAAAATATTCTGGAAAAATCTTCTTTCCATACGTAGACGTTACGTTAGTGAAATTTTTGATGTTTGAACTAAGTAGAAGTTATTGAAATGAATTCTGGATTTTTGAATGGCTTTGTTTAGGTAGGCATTAATATCTGACTTATCTATATTTCTAGTACACCGCCTATTGAAGTAAAGAAAATTTAACCGTTTAAACACTTTAATCACACGAAAATTAACTTTGTACTTTTCTAAAAGTTCTAATTTTTCATAAACGATCTGATATTACCTACCTAATGATGCGAGAAAAAGCATAGGTACTGTTTGCATTTTCCCAGTTATTGTGCTTTTATTTATTGTCTCTGAAAACGGTGAAATAGTATCTAGGTAGGTAGGTATTGATTTTCTGGAACTTACTTTTTTGGCCGCTGCCGAAAATTGCAGAGAACCGAAAACGAAATTCGGTTGACCTCTATCAAAAACCAATTTATAACGCCTATTTTGATAACCGATATAATATCTCATTCCCTAATCGTACCCAAATTATGGAATGAGATATTTTAGTTATCAAAATAAGCGTTAGAATAAAATTTTCCTCGATTTAATTTAAATCATATTTTTACTATACTTTATACTTGAATAAATTTATTTATTTATTATTTACTAGCTGCACCCCGCGGTTTTACCCGCATAAGTGTCAATCCCGTGGGAAAATCGGGATAAAAAGTAGCCTATATGTTAATCCAGGGTGTCGGCACAGTAAAGGTGTCGGCTACCTCCATACAACATTTTATTAAAATTGGTCAAGCCGTTTGAGCGTGAAGAAGTAACAAACATATAAACACACACACACACACACACCCACAAACTTTCGTCTTTATAATATTAGTGTGATAATACTCCAACAAGTGCAACATCCAAAATAATACTAAAACACAAAAACCTTTGTTAAACATGATCACACTGAAGTAGTAACAAATCTTCCTTATAGCCTCTCGCGTTAGCTCCAGGACGTCGTCCGGAGTGTATTAACACCCACAATTTACGTTCCCTGGGAGTCACCTATGAAATTTTTATGTCATTTGTTAACTACGCCGGCGAATATACCAATAAAGTTTTTTTTTTTCATTTTTTATGCCACTGCTACGACCTAATAGACTCGGTAAAAAAAATTGTCAGTGGGATATTGCTGCATACAAGTTTAAAGGAGTAGTAAAATGCGCACCTTTCGGCTGATATCTACATAATATGTAGTGTAGAACATAGGTGGGTAGGCAGTTCAGTAGGTTTTGTTTATGAATCGTAACTGTTTATTATTTAACCGTTTATTATTTATTCAATAATATCATCATCATCATTTCAGCCGAAAGACGTCCACTGCTGGACATAGGCACAGTATAAATAGGCTTCCCCCAAGCGCCTCCACTTCGACCGGTTCTGTGTGACATTTATTTAAGGGGCTTGCAGGACCTAAACGCAAAAAACGCAAGTTTTAGAAACAACAAAAGTGTATGATAGACTCATGGATATCCGTGGATAGACTACAGTAAAAAAAAAAATGATATTCTTCAGGATATCTAGGTAGATACTGTGTTGAAAACATAATACAACTAATTTGATACTATAGAAAATAATCATGAAGATAAAAAAAACTAAAAACTTTCTTTTTACAATAAAAACCATACTAATATATACAATCATTCTGATTTTTTGTCAGATTATTCTACAGGCAACATACTAAAACACTACTTTTAAATTATTTAGTCCAAACAATATATTTTTTGTAATTAAATAATTGCTTCATATTTTGCAATAAATTACCAGCGTTGTGTCATCATGCTTCTCTTTCTTTTCTTTGCAGTCCGACAGTGACCGCGCTTTAGGTCATGTAAGCCCCTTAATTCAATGATACAATTTTAATGGGAATATCTGTTCAATAATTAATTTAAATAAAATATGTAACCTTATTTTACAATATGCACGCCGAAATTAAAGGCAGAATAAGAGAACAATTCTGTACATTTTAACAATCTTTTGTACCTTTTTTATGCAAATAAATGATTTATGATTTATTTATTTACTGTCATTACTGTATTTCTCGACAGGTTGGGCAGAGGTGTACCTACCTATAGTACACCCACATTTCGCCAGTTATGTTTCAGCCCCATGTAGGGACAGAAACAGAAACTCCCACATTAGGGGCGAGCCTATTGATATCAACGGGGCGCAAATCCAGACTCCGGGCTGCTACTGAAAAATTCCAGATGGAAAAATCCAATAACATTTTGCACGACACAGGCATCGAACCCAGGACCACATGAGGTTTTCTAATTGTTGATCGCAGTTTACTGTGAGTGGCAGTCAAGATAATATTGTTGAAGTATCTACCCAATCTATATATTCTAAACTTATAATAAATCTGTAGAAGTGAAAATTCTGTACATTGAAAATATCAAAAAAATAAATGGCAGAAGGTGTTACTAGACCGACACCGAAACCAAAAATGTGATTAAAAAAATTTTTGTCTGTCTGTCTGTTTGTTCAGGCATCACGCAAAAACTACCGGTTCGATTACGATGAAACTTGGTATAATTATTCTTTAATATCCTGGGCACCGCACTGGGTACTTTTTATCCCGGAAAAGTATCTATTACTATATATAGGTATATATATAATTCAAAGTCCTGACTGACTGACTGATATATCAACGCACAGCCTAAACCGCGGGTCCTAGAGATATGAAATTTGGAGGGTGTCTTATTTGTGAAGAGTAGGTATCCACAAAGAAAGGGTTTTTCGAAATTCCACCCCCTAAGAGGGTGAATGAGGGGAGGGTGAAATTTCACGCGGACGAAGTCGCGGGCAGAAGCTATATAAAATATAGCGTTCCCCAAAAATATTAAAATAGTAAAATTCAAGTCTTTTAGCTTATACAAGATTATTTAAGAAAGATGAATAAATTATTATGGCTTGAGGATCGAGGCTTGTTGAGATGTCGATGGGTCTTACATTACTTTGTACAGCAGCGCGCTAATAGGATGTTGCTCAGAACAATCAGGTCTGTTCACCTTACGACGTACCTAAATAGGTCTTAACACCCGGTGTCTGAATTGAGAATTATAAGTTGAGAACTTGTCAAAAACCTAACGTAATAAAAAATGTTCTGTTTTTTTTTACCATTCGTTAAAAATTTAACATTTACATTACTTATTAAATAATGTAAATTATATTAAAACTTTTAAATTTTAAAAGTTTACAGACTTCATGTTACATGGAGGTATATAGAGAAGAGGGAAAAGAATCATGAGGCATCAAAAATTCGTCCGCTTCGCTGTCAACACTCAACAGGAAAAGTGCCCGTAATGCTGGCAGCATTGCCACGTTCTATGGCGATGCTTCTTTGGCCAAACAATAGCCCTCTGGTCACGCGAAGTGTCGACGAACCGCTTGGCGATTTTTCAAAAAACCAATTAGGCACTCGGTTGGCATTAGATCACATTTATAATCTTTGAAAATAAATACTGAATTTCGCGGGTTTTCACCTTAAGTTAACATAGGTTAACTTAAGGTGAAAACCCGCGAAATTCAGTTAACCTATAGTTTGACAGAAGCTTTAAGTAGTTAAATTAATTAATCTGCCTTTGACTTCATATTTTGACAGTTTATTAGTCAAGTATGCTGGAGTTTACAAGTTTTTTGGCAGACTTAAAATTAAGATTTTAGATGATTTTAAATGTGTTTAACCTTTAAGTAAACTGTTTTTAATATGAAACGTCACCTTTGTTGGGTTCTGCAAAATCTTTTGTTATCCTTATACACATTTAATATTATACATTTGAAGTTAGGTTATTTTTGTCATTTATTTCTGTATTTTAGAAATACGATTGTGAAATAGTGTCTGAAGCTTAGGTAGGTACTTAGGTACCTATTTGTGTGTCATACTTTACTTCTCAATTGAAGGCTTATATATAAATAATGAACTGAAGAAAAGAAGAACTTGAGGAAGATGAACTTGTGTAAGATGAACTTGTAGGTCAGGTTTCAGACGTCCCGATAATTCGTATTAATATGTCTAGCAGTACTTCTATGAAATAAAAAGCTGTGTGACCTACGACCGTCCGGAAGTCACACAGCCATTTTCTCAGAGGCTTAAGGGCCCGTGGTTAAATAATAACAGTCGCACAGGTTGATCGATCAGACTAAGCTACGCTTGCTGCGGTTGGTCTGTGGATGGGATCTTTAAATACCGAGACCTCTCCGTGCCTCGGAAAGCACGTTAAACCGTTGGTCCCGGCTGACATTCGTGGATCATTGACAGTCGTTACGGGTAGTAAGAAGCCTGAAAGTCTGACAACCACTCGTAACAAGGGGTCTCGTATTACCCAGTAATTGGGTTGTGGAGGTCAGGTAGGCAGTCGCTCCATGTAAAATACTGGTATTCAGGTGAATGCAGTTAAACTGAAAGCCGACCCCAACAAAGGTACTTAGTTGGGAAAAGGCTAGGCAGATGATGTAGACCTAGCCTTATATCGATGAAAATTGGAAAGATACTTAGTTAGGTATTCTGTGCACTGCTTTACAATAGTTTAGCGAAATTACGAACAAAGTAGGTACTTAATGGGGAAGCGCCAGGGTAGCCCGAAAACACGGGGAGTGGGACCCGCTGAGGAACAGCGGGTAGAGGCCTGTCGGGGGAGCGGTGAATGCTTATGCGAATCCCGCACCCGCGGCCATAGGCAGAGGTGGAACACTGCGGTGGTTATAGCCGGTAAGAGTCCGGCATGCCCCTCTGTCACCCCCACGATAGAGGAAGTCCATAAGGATTTCCACCACGCAACAAACAAAAAAGGGTAGCCCGCAAAATTCATTTTTTTTTACGTTTTTTGCAATTTGCAGGTCAGTGTCATGTATTTCATGTAGGTAAGTAATATCAATCAATGACATGAACTATCAATCAATAGGGTTACATGAACTTAGAGGTTTTATTGATGATTTTAATGATTATAATTCTGTAAACACGTACAGTACACGTTACAGACGTTTTACGGTGTCCCATTTTTGGGCAGCGCCTTCAGGTGTTGCGCAGACATTTTAGGAATAAGTTATTTTACCTGTTAAACAGTTTACCTAGTACTTGAGGTTTTTATATTTAAGGCTGATTTTTCCTACGCCAGATAATCAATCAAGATTGCCTGGAAGCGATCGCAGAAAGCGATAAGTCCGCCCATTGTACATTTTGTAGTGTTTGATGTATTTTTCTCATGTCATGTATTTTTGTGGTGTACAATAAAGTATATATAAATACATAATTTTATCGGAGGAATAATTTTGTATTTTTGAAGTTCTTCCACACAAAATCTGTCAGACGTCAATTTTATTCCACGAATAAAAATTATCTGTCGCTTGAGAAATCAGCCCTTATTCGTATTATTTTCGTGTGTAGGTAGGTGTGTAAACTACATCTCTTATATTTCTCTCTAGACTGTAAATAAAAGCGTAGCCCTAAAACTTGAGACCAGACAACCAGCAAATTGGCTCTCCATTTTATCTGGAAAATAAAAAATTTTCAACGTAAAAATAACACAGTGTTAGCTAATATTGTAAAAATAAAATTTATGTATTAGATTCCAAATTCATATATTGTTGGAACCTAATACCAATATCTAGGTAACAAAAGAGTCTATAGGGAATTTCTCTAGCAACAGAAAGAATATAACAATCGGCAATAAATATGAATTATTTATTTTCATTTTGATCACAATATCATTAAGTAGGGCAGTGGTGGCCAAGTGGTAACAGCCGCGACTTACGGGTTGTAGGTCGTAGGTTCGAACCCAGAGAGGCGCTTTACTTTGTGTAAATTATTTCATCAGCACTGCTCTCAAAACGGTGAAGGAAAACATCGTGAGGAAACCGGCATGTCCTAGAATCAAAAATTCGAAGACATGTGACATCTGCCAATCCGCACTGGGCCCGCGTGGTGGATTACGGCCCACTCCCTCTCATCGAGAGGAGGCCTGTGTCCCAGCAGTGGGAACATTATAGGCTGATTATGTATGTATCATTAAGTATGGAGATATTGAAAATGTTACTGTATTTTGTAAAATTATTGTCTGGTGGACCCACTTGAGCTAGCGTTGCGTTGCCACACCGTATCGAAACAATTTCATTTTCATTATTTTATTACTAGTTGCTGCGCGCGACTTTGTCTGCCTGAAATTTCTTGTTCCCCTGACCCATCCCGCATCACATGCCCGCGCTATTGCTTCAATTTTCGCTTAGCATTATTGCTGTCTTTTTTCTGTTTACTCGGTTCTTAAGAGACCCTATCAATAAAAACAGAAAAATCAGTTTTTTTCAGCGCAAATTTCTCAATATCCTTAAGTTATTTAGTTTTTTTTAAAAATACACAAGTATTTATCAACTATCTAGCATAGAAGACTATAAGCTACTAGATGGGATTAGTTACTTATTAAAAACCTGATTCTTTTTAATAAAGGATTAAAGAAAAATTGGTTGGTTTAACGTCAAAACTGATCATTGTTTAATCGTGAGTGTGCTTTTACTCTGCAATGGGTCATCTACAGTTTAAAAATACTGTAGTCCTTTTTTGGACAATGATTGACTGCTAATAAATGCAATATCAAAAAATACCAAACATATATCGACTTTAGTTGTCGACTATACCTACTTTACTTATCTCAATCCATGCATGTTTTACAGTTTTTCAAACTAATAAAGTCCCCCATTTTAAGGTACACGTAATGTAAAATAAAGCTAAGGTCGAAGTACCAGTGTGGAGGCATCGTAAATTCAAAGTGCCGAATTTCACGTCTCACTTGGTTCGTGGCGGCGGGCTAGTACTGCCAGACAGTACTTACCCGATGCACTTGCTACCTCGTGTATTGACTTCTGTCTTCGGACAATGCTTGGAGTAGTTGCTTATGTTCTTGCTTTATAGTTGGCAGGAATTTTGTAGTGTTGTTGTAACTTTTTATGTGAATGTTTTACTCTTTTTAAAAGGTTCAAATTGTTTTAGTTTATGGAGATTCTGATGAGTAGGTAGAGACCAGTGGTGGCCCAGTGGTAAAGGCCGCGACATACGAGTTGTAGTTCGTGGTGCGATCCCAAGCAGGCACTTTAATTATTTGTGTAAATTATTTCATCGACACTGCTCTCAAAACGGTGAAGGAAAACACCGTGAGGAAACCGGCATGTCCCAGAAACAAAAATTAGAAGACATGTGGCATCTACCAACCCGTACTGGGCACGCGTGGTAGCACACAGGCTTCCTCTCTGAAGACTGTGTCTCAGCAATCAAAATTATAGGTTGATTATGTAGGTGGAGATCTAGTTCTTGGCCAACGGAGTGTTGTGATTTATAGTCAAGTGACCTTTCCATCATTTATGCCTTAAAGTCACCTGACTGAAGAATGAGTCCAATGACTTCCTTTCCTTGGTCTTCTTTCATGTAAACTAATATTATAAAGAGAAAAGATTTGATATTTTGTACGTTTGTTTGTTACGCTTTCACGCTGAAAGGGCTGGATGGATTTAGATGAAATTGGGCACTAGGGTAGACCATGACCTGGATTATGACATAAGATACTCTTAATTCCGATATTGCCACTGGATCGAGACTTATGTGGGTGAAACAGCGGGGCGCAGCTAGATTTTCACAAGGCAAGCACAAAGTTATAATGAGATACGGTTGTATTGTTTATAGCGAGTTGCATTGGCTTAAACAAAGTTTTTCTTTAGTTTTAAATCATAACCTCCGAGGTCACCTAGATCATGCTGAGTAGGTAAAAATAAGTACAGACTATTTTCAACTTTATCGCTAAAGCATAAGGTTCAAACTTAATTGGGAAAATTTGACAGTTTCGGGTAGCTTGATGTGCTGGCGTCTGTACATATGAAACTCAACCAACTAAGGAAAAAGGTTCTTCCACGCAGCTTTGTGCAGTAAATCAGATAAAATATATCAACAACAAGCCGTAAAGTTTCTGGATAACCAAGCTAGGGTACGACTGATATACATACATATATACATATATGAGTTAGATATCATATGAATCTACACAATTTTGGCTGTCCTACCGTCATTACTTCATTGAAGTTTTACGTAACAGATTGAACAGCACTTGAAGCTCTACATATATGTCATTAAAAGCTCGTTTAGGTAGGTAACTACACCATTCGAGTCTTTGGTCGAGTGTGTTCATTCTGAGACTCAAACCGGTATGTCTATGCAGTTACTATAAATTCTTACCACTTTTGAAAGAAAAAAAGAAATACGTTTACTTGCGGCAAACATGACGCAAAAAATAAAAACACAAACAAAAAATAAAACAAAATAACAATTTGGGAGAAAGTATGTGTCACATCTACGCAAAACGGCCATCGCTCAGCATAATGCTAAGACCGTGTACGAGACAGAGCCACAGCGCTGGTTTTCAGCGACAGCCGGCGTTGACGTGATGACGTATTTTAACGAACCACTGAACCTCGAATACCTTTCTTCAATCATTAGTAGCTGGACATAGGCTGGAATATGTGAGAAACATGAGATAAGTCGGTGCAGTGCTAGAAATATCTTTTGGTGCATGAATGATATTGACAGGGGAGTGTTGTTGGTAAATATTTGTGAAATTTTATTGAAAAACAAGAAGACGGTCTTGTTGGTTACAACTTGTGGTACAAGACCGTCTTCTTGTTTTTCAATAAAATTTAATTTCAACAGTTGTATTGAAATTATGTAACCAAAAATAATTATACACTCTACTGAGGAAATAGAAAATGGTGACTTGTAAACAATCATTATGCTTTTTTGATACAATATACCGGACACCAGTGCTGTCATAAATGTATTATGACAGCAGTGGTGTCCCTTTGGTAACGGCCCCGACTGACGAGTCATAGGTCGTGGGTTCGAACCCAGGCTGGCGCTTTACTTTGTGTAAATAATTTCAACACCACTGTTCTCATAACTGCGATGGAAAACATCGTGAGAAAACCGACATGTCCTAGAACTACAAATTTTAAGACAATTATGACATTCACCAACCCGCACTGGGCCCGTGTGGTGGATTACGGCCCACTCCCTCTCCCAGAAAGATGGTCTGTGTTCCAGCAATGGGAACATTGTAGGCTGATTATGTATGAATTTAAAGAGGTACATGTTTCTAATATGGTTCACAACTGTACGGTACCATCCTCGCTTCAGTTGCGGTCTCGTAAGGTGCATCGATCGATAACTTATTATCGTAGGTAAATTCAGGCGGTATCGTACTTCTTGTGTCGCTTAGACTTCTACTTAACATGCAAGGAGCGAAGTTATAGATAGTTTCGAATGTGGTCGATTACATGCGGAAAGTATACAGAAACAAGGTTTTTCTTTCTTATTTCTTTGGGTTGAACGGTTCTACATATTTCACTTACCTAGAGGTAGGTAGGATATGTAACTTCTGACTACTATACACTGTCACACTGTCCTCCCATACCACGTAATCATCCATACATACGTTCGTTTGAAAATATTGTAAAAGCCATAGTTAAAAGAGTAACCGTAGAGTTTCTAGCCGGATCTTCTCCATAGAAAATGACCAATTGGAACCGTGCACCTAGTCTCTGACGTTTCATAAGTGCCCATGTGTGAAATAAAATATTTTGACTTTGATATAATAATTATAGATTTTATTCCATAATCTTACATAACTTATAAGTAAACTAAACTAAAATATAAAGTATGTTATTAAACTTAATTATAAACTTAAGTATTTGACACCGATATTGAGAAGGCCGGGAGGAAGGCCTTTGGAGACAATCTCAATACTGGTGCTCTAAAGCTTGCCACCCTCTCCGATTATGGGTCATCCTCCTCCAAGTAACACCTGACTACTAGTATCTCATACTAGACATGCTTAAATTTTCTGAGCTTTTCTATTCTAGGTATAGAGGTATGAGGAACAGGGTGTAAAGTTCACTCATCTGTAGAAAAGGAAGGATCCTCCGGCCAGACGGGTGCTGTGTCTAGCGGGCAACTGCCCACTGATTCATGTGGGGCTGTTGTATAACATAATGCTAATTGCACGGTCAAATCTGCTTGCGAGATGCAGGATTTTGCGTGACGTCAGTATGACGCGTAGTTCACACGTGGCGTTGTAGATACCGCTACATAGGTAACATGACAGAAATCACAATGTTACCATTAGTTTAAACAAGATGACATGTACAGACAGTTGAATACAGATTGTTGTCTTAATATTACTAAGATATAATCCCACGCTGGGAGCGGACGCCCTGGAAAGACACCACAGTGACCTTATTGGTGATGTTCTTCAGATAGGTCAGGTGTATGAAGTATGAACATAAACTAAGCAAAAGGAGTATGTAACGATCCATGGGAAAAAGGCATAATTTTATGTGTGTATATAGGTAATGTGGAACAGCTTGCGAAGTTCACTCATCCTCCCATACGCTGCTTGCGCGATGCAGGATTTTGCGTGACGTCAGTGTGATGCGTAGTTCGCATGCGGCGATGTACTCGTAGATGGCGCCACAATATGTATGAATATAATCTCACGGAGAAAAACAAGCTCATCGTTATCTTAGTTTCTGTAGCAGTAGGGAACTCATAAATCCAGATTCAAGAATACAACCAACGGTTCTAAATAGCCGTGCAAAGGTCACAAGGTCCCTACTATATTATCGCTGGCTGAAATCTCAACAGGTGCCCAATTAATACTTAAATAACCTCCACCACTGTATTATAAGTGCACCTGCGAGCATATCGTCTTTTATATTATCTGAATCTCTCTCTTGGAGAGAATATTTTTGGGCCTTTATAATTTTTTGAATAGATTTTGGAGTTTTTGTATTACAATGTCTATGCTGTCTGGGAATTAATAATGTAGTTTGTCCAGATGTGATTGTGTTATTTTTATCGCCAAGTGCGTGTCGAACCATGCACAGAAATATTCATCACACCTTCTTTCCAATTTTCATATATCGATATAGTCTCCGAGTAAAATGGTTGTGTGACAACCGGACGTACCGACAGATGGACATGATGAAATTATAGGGAAAATATACCGTTTTTGCTTTTCGCTACGGACCCTAAAAAAAATTAATATCATCTTCCAATGATGATAAAAAAAATCAACTCGGTAGGGTAAAGAGTACCTAAGTGGTTTTAATTTAGCTTGCAAGATTTGACCTAAACAAACTAACATACTGTATACAAACATTGCAAATTAATTAAAAAATCGACTCAAAGTCAGAGATATATCCTGAAATAGATTTATGTACCCACCGCCCACATTTTCCAGATTAACAGAGGAAATAAAATTTGAACCATTTTATTCATGTTGCTAATGTATTGGAGTAATTAGTTACAAAGCCGTTTGAGTTTCCGATGAATGAGAAAATACCTTTTTCTACAAAGGAAATTTCAAGAAATTTAATGGTTGAGTGTTTCTTTATGTTTAATGAAAATTGCTCTAAATGTGAAAGTTACTTGATTTAGTTGTTGATAAGTTATGCTTAACTCTTGGAATTGACGAACGGGCTGTTCATATAATTTCGAAATTTCTCGGAAGTGGAGATTGTATCAGATGTCCAGGTTAATCATAACCATTTGCTGGGCCGTCCAGAGCAGTTGGACGTGCAGGGCAGCAGACAAAGTTAGTCACGTTAGCACTTCCCCAGACGAACTCTATTACTACCGCATCATCATCTTCCTGCCTTTGTCCTATGTTACCTACTTGGGCTCGGCGCAACATGTTTTCTTCTTCCATTCTCCCCTGTCAACCGTCACGCTATCATTCACTTCTTTTTATTTTACATAATTCCTCACGTTATCCGCCCATATTTTCTTTGTCCTTATCGCAGTATTTTAAAATGCTTTTATTAGAGAGGAAAACTGTTTATTATATTAATAGGATACTGGAATCATTTTTACACGTCATATTAAAAAATAATTGCTAGATGGAGTCAACATTTCCTTCTATAACCGCGAAGAAATAGCGATACAAACTCAGGGGTCAAAATCTCTTTTAAAGTCCAGACATAATCTTGGTCAGATTTAGAAAAAACCATGTGGATCCGTGTCTGAAACGGTCTTTTGAGGAAAGAACCACACAATGTCCAATCAGTGCAAGCATTTGTCAGTAGTCGAGTAGCTCAACTCAGGACTTAAGGAGCTCAACGACTCGATGACGAATAATATAAAATATAGATAGAATAGGAAGGGCATTTCGTTAGGCTTCATAAAGTACTCAAAATGCTAGACCATCTTTAAAATTAACTAGGAAAGAAAAAAAAGAAGTCATCATGTCACTACAGTCACTTCATATCTCTCCAGCTCTCTAATGGCCAGAATCGGACGTGTGTTAGCATAATGTCGTCTACTGAACCATTGCGTCACTGTCTGCTGCCACGATTGATCGCCGCAATCGACACAAGCTCTACATGCATACGGAGTTGCTTGAAGTTAATCGAGGGGAACTTGGGATTGTATTACAGATCTTTATAGTAAGGTGGTTGGTATCTAGTAGCGTACGTCTTTTTTCATTGTTCTCACATGTATTATTTCAACATAAATGGTGTCACCAATATTTTCAAACAATATTTTGATTTAAAAGAGTGTCCATGGAGTTCCTTGGCCGTACGTCTCAATAAGAATTTACAAAAAAAACATACAAGAAACAAATGAACGACGTCAATTGTGGTTACATTTTTATTATTTCCCGTACCCAATCAGATATCAAATGATCTTGTCCTTGTTTGACTGCAAATAGATACAGCTATAATATACTCGTAAATACTAATATAAAAAACCGTATTACGCAACACATCTATAAAAAATACAGCGAAGTTACGATTGGCTTAACAACCTCCGTTTGACAAACTCATAAGGGTAGGAAAGGAACGTAGGAAGTAATGAAATATTCAATAGAGACAATCCTCGTCATAGGTTCGTCGTCTAAGTGCCAATTCCACCAATGAAACTGAACTCGATCAGCACATCTAAACTGAAAGAAAAAAAAAGAAAGAGAATTCGTTTATTTGCAGCAAACATGACGCATCCAAAAAAAAACACAAAGGAAATAACATTTTGGGAGAAAACATGCGTCACATCTCCGCAAAACGGCCATCGATCAGCATAATGCTAAGACCCTATACAAGACAGAGCCCCAGCGCTGGTTTTCAGCGACAGTCGGCATTGAAGTAATGACGTCAGCCAGTGCAGCATACGATTAGATTACGATTAGAACTGCGTTCAAGAGCTGTCACTGTAAATTTTCCACAACAATGATGACTCTGACAGCTCTTCAACGCAGTTTAAACGTATTAATATCGTTCAGTTTCATTGGTGAAATCCGCCCTTAATACTTCAGAGGTTGCAAACATTGTCTTTTGAGTAAAAAAATGTTTGGGCGAGTGGGAGAGCAAGTCATCTCGTTTTTATCGCAGCTCTTTCAGTTGGGTGGGTCGTATGAATGCGACGAATTTATTGCGATGTACAACCTTCAGTGGAGCGAGAAGAATTAGCCGACAATCAGCCCGGGGGCTTGTGCTAGTGTCATCCTTCGTAGTGCAACCTATTTGTTATAACTTATTTGTTTGCTCGATATAAATTCAAATTCAAAATCATTTATTTGCTAATATGGGTAATTACATAGAGTTGTTAAAAATTTGAATTTGAATAAATGTCGTGAACTTAGTTTTATTCGTCTTGTATTTTTTCAGCTAAAGATGAAGCTCGAAGAATTATTCTGCGATGATTTTTCACAGTTTTTCTTTTATGTTCGTAATTTGTTGCTCAAATACAACATTAATGTAAATGTAACCGTATGAAATACTGGTTTGTTGATAAAATCAATAATACAGGCCATACAGGTTACCTACCATAACTGTTAATGTTGTTGATTTGTGAATAAAAAAAGAGTTTTAGAGTTTTTTTTCTCTGTTGCCAAATAAATATTACATTTTCTTTCTAGGTAAGTTGCTATTACCGACTTATTGGCGTAAATGAATTTCGTGCACACATTGTTGTTGTTGAATTATTTTGAGTAAGCTCAAACCGTAATGGGAATTAAAAAGGTTTTTAAAGTATCCAAATAATTTGAAGCGTATTGTATAGATACGCGTCAAAGAACACGTCTGCACCCTAATTACGTAACACACTATTACTATCAATTTGAATCATTTTAAAGCATATTGCTAATCTATTGCTCCATATGTTCGAAAAATGTGTTTGCTCAACAACGTAAATAACGCAATGGATGTTGTTCAACTGTCAAAATGAAACCCATTGCTACTGATAGTGTGTTACGCAATTACCCTGCTGGTCCCGGTTTCGACGAATGTTTTCTAATGATACTGTTACTGTGTCAATATAAAGTAACCTCAATAACACCGTACTAATAACAAATTACGTATCGTCTTTAAGATAAGACATAACGTTGGAAAAGTCCGTATTGTAATGTAACGTATCAACATTTTCAACAAATTGACTGCAATAATGGTATAAGAGTATATAAACGTAACTTATCTATCAAAAAAAAAAAAATTGCAAGGATGTTCACACATACCTATGCCTAATGTTATGTTGACATCGTAATTGAATTACACAAAAAAATTGCTTTCGTTTGATGTATCAAACGCCTCAATACTCCGACTCGATGAAAAGATATTCATCAAAAACAGAAAAACATTTCTCTTGACGATTACCGACTTATTGCTTGGGGGCGTCGATGTGTTTATTTGGCACATGTCATAAGTTCACTCAATATAAAAATAATATGAAAAAACCTATTCGAAAAAAAACCGCTCACGGTTGCGCCAAATAGTCTCAGTTCAGCAAAATGTCAGACCAGTAGTGCGTGACGCTGGTTTGGTTATAGCAATACACACCTCCGACTCGTGTGAAACCACTGACTTAATAAGTATCAACACCAACCTCATTTCAACTATTTGCATAAAAGATATACCTTCGCACAATTACAGCAAATCGACCAATAACACCATTACAAGGTAACTAAGTAATTACAAACAACACTAGCACATGGAGACCACGCTTCCCCGCGCTCCGATAGCAACCATTTTGGAAAACCCGAAGCTCGCTTCAATTTTATTTTCACGCCTGCAGTTCGGAGATACGCTGAAACTTTCATCGTGGGCTTTCACTAGAGGCGAGAACGAAACATAAATTGTCGACGGACGGCTCACAGCCCATGTCTTTATTTTTCAAACACAATGCACGTATGTTCATTTGTTTTTTTCTGTTTGTTGTTTTTGTGTGTTTTAGTCGAGTTTGCTTAAATTAATATTCATGGCTTGTTTGGAGTAGATTAGCTGGTTTTTTGTTACTTTGATTATGATTCAATGCCAGAATAATATATTATAATTTATGTCACCGTATAATTATGGACATCGTTAGTTTATATTTTATCTCGCGAGATTATATTAATTGTATATCTATTGTAAAAATGTGAACTGCAACAAACCATACCATTTAGAATGTATCGCCTTATTTCCGGTCGTTTATACAGTATACACTGTCTATGGTAAAGCGACAAATTGTGAACTGGTAACAAACTTGCATGCGACGCGACGGATCGTATCTTGCGCTATTATAATAAATAGCCAAGTAACCGCGACCAACTTGGAAGTAGCGGACGCCGGCCGCTGCTGGGGCACAGCTCGCTCTGCTCGCTCGGCTCGTGCGCGGTTGGTTACAGTTCTAACCTAACTTAACCCATTTGGTCGGGATGCTACTGCGACCAATGCTGCTACCGCCAAGACCAACAAATCAGGGACGGTTCACACTTTGACGGTTTGACATGGATATATTGTAAACTATCGAAAATTAATATGTTATTAGTGTCGTACAGTTCACAATTTATCGACAGTTTCTAGTTTCTCGAAATAGATCATAAACTAATGGTGTTCATCACAATCATACGGTGACATTGTATAATACATATAGGTATATATACTATATACCGAATGATATTATAAGTGTAAAAGGTAATATACCTATATTTATTTTTATTTTGGATCGAAATATTTATACTATATAATATTATAAATGCAAAAAAAAGTGTGTCTGTCTGTTACCTCTTCACGCTTAAACCGCTGAACCGATTTAGATGAAATTTGGTATAGAGATAGGTTGAGCCTCGGGAAAGGACACAGAATAGTTTTTATCCCGATATTCTACCGGGATCGAAACTCATGCAGGTGAAACCGTGGGGCGCAGCTAGTACATCTATACAAATTGTCCGTAATCTAGGTACTTGTATATATAGCAACTATTCTAGTACACTAATTCACTACACACTATGGTCCAATCCACTTCCCCGCTATTTGGCAGCCATTTTGCTTTTTTTGTTGAGATATATCTTCTACGTCTTGGTATGTAAAGATGGTCACGCATCTATTGACCAACCGCGGCAAGCGTAACTTAACCTGATCAAACGACCCGTGCGGCTGTTATAACTTAGCCACAAGCCCCTCCGGTGCTAACTGACATAAGTATGGCAAATAATTTAGTTTTTTGTTGCGTAATGTACTTAAATTATTTTGCATACTAATTACCACTTGTTTTAGAGTTTTTGACTGATGATTCTATAAAAGTGATAGAAGTGGCCGCTTCTTCTTCCCTATCAGAAAGTGGTGAAGGACGGGTCATTTTGGGGACTGTCTTAAGTAATTTTGACGATCGAAAAGTGCTGATTTTCAGCCTAGTTTGAATAAATGACTTTTGATTTGATTTGGTGTAGGAACCATCAAAATCTACTACCATTTGCAAAAAAATCACACATTTTTTAAATTTTAAAAATAATTGGCAGGAGCTCAGTAACACCGCGTTATCAGTATAACATTGATATCGAACATCAACATTACCCTCCTCCATTAGCACTTGCAAGTGTACGACCAGATTTTATCGAGCTGTCGAGATACAACGTAATTACACTGCTAATGTGTTTTCAGTACAGTACAATAGATATCTACGATGTATTACTTAGCATAGTCATGATCAGCCTATAATGTTCCTGAAACTGCTGGGACACAAGCCTCCTCTCGGTGAGAGGGAGTGGGCCGTAATCCACCACGCGGGTCCAGTGCGGGTTGGCAGATGTCACATGTCTTCGAATTTTTGGTTCATGCCGGTTTCCTCACGATGTTTTCCTTCACCGTTTTGAGAGCGCTATTGTTGAGCGTGGGGTCCTGAGTTCAATTCCCAGGTCGGGCAAAGTGTTATTGGGTTTTTCCATTAGGAATTTCTCAGTAGTAGCCCGGAGTTTGGAAGTTGGTGGTCTGATACTCTCGATGAGCTGTTGGTGTTGCACCTGATCTCTCCCCGGTCGTGTCGGATTGCCGTCCCATCGGACTATGAGAGTCGAGGAATAGAGAGTGTACCTGTTTTTGTGCACACACTTGTGCACTATAATATTTCCTGCGTACTTGGCTAATCTCCGTTGAGATTGCCACCGTGACCGAAATCGGTCAGGAGGATATTATAAATCCACATTAATTCATATTTAAATCCACATTGTCAACGTTCTACTATGCGCGTGACCCTGGGTGGCACAGGTATAACCACAGATATAACCATAGATACACCCAGATAACGCAAGAGCAACTACTTCGCGTGCCAAAAATCGCACCAGTTTTTTTTTTTCCGAAAAGTAAATCAACAAATGACCCCTCCCGCTCTAGGTGGAGCGGAGGGGAGTGTCAGACTCATAATGACTAAAACCCACCCGTGTTCCTTCCTTAGCCCTTTATGTTCCCGGCCAGCGGTAACCCTTTCGGACAATCCCGTTGACCCGGCAGGCTTCGGCCCTAAGGGGCCCTTGATGCTGGTACAAAAATCGTGAGCCGCCACTTTCGCGCTCAGTCCTGTGTACTGCTGGCTGGGTGAGCGTGAGCGCTGGCGCTAGGCCCCGGGGGTGGGGCAAGACGGGTGCCGCACGCGTCGGCACCTTGCCTTTGAATCGACTTGATTTTCCCATCACTAAATAGTGCTTCTGACGTCATAATAGGTAGTCACATAAAAATGGCACGTTTGGTTTTCATACAGATCAAAGTCAAAGTCAAATCATTTATTTCAAATAGGCACATTAAAGGCACTTTTGAACGTCAAAAAAAACTAAATAGAAATGATTCTAGTCGCCTATTCCAAAAGGTAGTTTTCGTATGGAGAAGAATGGGCAAGAACTTTGCCCCACACTAGGAATTTTTCCTGTATTGTGGGTGCGTTTACAAACATTTAATCTCACATACACAAACAGCCAGACCCGGAACAACTACCTGTAGGTCATACAAATATTTGTTCCGTGCGGGAATCGAACCCGCGACACGCAGCGCAGCAGTCAATCGCTTAACCACTGCGCCAACCGTGCCGTCATGTGTGAACACGATGCACCCATAATAAAATTTGTCTACCACAAAAGGTAAAAAGAATTAAAAATTAAGCAATGACAGGTAAATCAGATATGTATCTATCACATACATGGTGCTCACATATTTACAAATCGTGATACTTGCGTTACCCATCTAGGTCTATCTATATCTGTGGGTACAGCGCACCATTAACTCATTCTCAATCGACTCGTAATATTTAGTTATAACATTATTGTCATTCACGTGTATTGTTAACATAACTAACAGCGTACGTGCAAACTGTAGTTATTTGGAACCTAGACTTATATAGCCTACGATTATTTGTAGTAAATTGATTGTTTTCAGCCTGTGTTACCTTATACTCTGGAGGTAATTATAATACTCTGTTATTTCATGTGTGCCTAGTACATTTGTAATTACGGACTGTTTAGGTAATACATTTCTAGGATGAACTTAATTAAGTATGAGTAAACAGCTGTTTAAGGTGAATGCGCAGTGTTAGACCGCGAAATTATTTTTTGCAATTTGCAGGTTTTGCGACTATAATAGGTAGATACCTATGTATTCACAGAATTATAGTCATTAGAATCATTAATATATCCAAATCTTACCTAGAAAGATGTATTAATGATTCTTATGTTTATTATTCTGTAAATACATACCTGTTATAGTCGCGAATCATATTTTGATCAAGATACAACCTGACACTACGGTACGGCATATAAACCGCGCCGCAAAAAAAAACGTGTCCGTTAACAAGCTTCCATAGTAATCCATACAAAACTGACAATCGTGCCTACACACGGCGAATAAACCGTAGTTTTTCACGGTAACGAAAACTTGTGAGCAGGGACTCAAACTGTAACCGTCATAAGTGTTTTTAACATTGTTTTTTAAAACCGTTTTAAAAGAAAAACACTTCTAAAAGTAACAGATACAATAATGTTACAGAATCAAAATGTATATAACTTTTTATACCTATGTGTTATGTGTTAGACGCGGCGATGGCAAAATAGCCTTAATCCAGTCGGGATTGCGGCTATTTTGGCAACGCTGCGTTTACAGGTTAGGTACACCTATTAACAATTAACACTTTTTTATCGGTTACAGACTTCGATCAAGAATAGTACTAGATGCCCGATAAGCGCTTCAAAAACGGCCCGAAAAATACAAGCACGAATACTTTTGTGCTCTTATTTCAAATTAGTATGGTCCAATCATAGCCAATGTTAAGACGTCAAAATGCTTCAGTGCGCGTTCAAAAGTTGTGTAAATAACCACCGTAACACCAAGATTTTGGAAGGAATATCTTTTTTTTGGTAAGTTTTTATCATTAAATGTTTTTCATAAAATAATAACGCAATTAAATAGTAAATATAAATCAATTATCAAATATTATGATTGTTTGGCCAATGTTTGCGACAACGCGCCAACTACCACCAAACGGGGTGAATAGGGATGCAGGGGTGAATCGGGACAAAACTTTAAAATAGATTTTAGCATTGAAATAATACAGTTTGTTGCCGAAAAGGACACTTAATCGTTAATTATAATACAATAAACACATTAGACACCTTTTTGGCAACAAACTATATTATTTCAATGTTAAAATCGCTTTTAAAGTTTCGTCCCGATTCACCCCTGCATCCCTATTCACCCCGTTTGACGTACTCTAACAAACATTGAAGCATTGAAACGTAATTCCAAGAACTACGTCTAGTTCCAAATTCGAGTAAGTACGAAATTGTCAACAAAATGTTTTTAACCTTATTGCTTAAACGTTAAGTTTCATTTTAGAATAAATATTTTTGTACTTATTATAAAAATGACTTTTTATTTTCAAGTGACATTTTAAATTTATTGCTTCGATGACAGAAGGACTTAAATATTAATCATTTGCAATCGTAATTAAACTTTATGTTAGAGTGTTAAGGTTTATAATAATCTGAAGTTGTTAATATTATTAAACTTTTTTCTATAGTTCGTAGTAAGAAATATAAATGTTTATCTGTGTGCAAACGTGGCCACTTTAGCGACTTATTTTTGTTCCTAATCATTCATCTAGTACTATTATTGATCGAAGGTTACAGATATATTACTGTTACTTACACTTTTAAACGTCTTTTGGGTTGACACATTGAAAAACACATTTATAAGGGTTACATATTTGATTCTGTTATCAATTCAATAAAAATAAAATAACAAATTTTACTGTAACGAAAAAACTCAGTTTACAGAAACTCTGTGTTCAATAACAACTGCAACACAAGTAACAAAGAAACTCAGTTTACAGAAATTCTGTGTTCAATAACAACTGCAACACTATAATATGTAACACTTTATAATTCTGTAACCTTTATGAAGATGTTTTTAAGTCTCTGCTTGTGAGTACAAAGGGCCTTATGATTATCTACGCAAAACTTGAATATACTACTTAGTAGATAATAAATCATTTGGTAAAGTACCCACTTCTACATTGTTACCGACTTAGCTATGAAATTAATTACGTAAACAAACTTCTTCAGCTAATTAGTAACTTTGTACCGAAATACTTTTTGTTATTTCGTGGAGGAATAGAACGAAAGTCGATTTTATGTTACAGCTTGGCAACACAGAGCCACTTGGCGTAAAATTATAAAATCTCTCAGTAAATAACTTGTAACACAGATGATTTGTTTAAAAAATTAGAAATTTTTCGTACCTTGCCTTTTTTCTATGGGACATGCATGGCAGAAGTTACGTATTATTATTTAAAGTGCTCTTCACACACACACACACATGTACCATCGCGGCCGTGACACATCATGTGTAGGTACTCCTTTTGTGAATTTTATTTTTAAATTTATTATGGTAAGTAAAGCCGATTTTGACCATTCCACCAATGTCTAAAGTGAATTGGCAAAGCAAGTCTGCAAATAAAAAAATAAATAAATAGAACGATAAAAATCTTTGATGATACAGTTGAACTGTGGTCTTGTGGGGTTAGTACTGAACTGAAACGACATTAAGTAAGATGCCATAAAACGCTCTGTATTTGGATAGCCGTTATTACGGGTATGTGACCGTTCTCCACTTTCTTAGGAAACCAAAAACAAAAAACGCAAGTTTTAGAAACAATAAAAGTATCTCATCATTCATCATTTCAGCCAAAAGACGTCCACTGCTGGACATAGGCCTCCCCCAAGCACTTCCACTTCGACCGGTTCTGTGCTTCTCGCATCCAACGGGTTCCTGCGGCCTTCACAAGGTCGTCGGTCCACCTTGTGGGAGGCCTTCCAACGCTACGTCTTCCGGTACGTGGTCGCCACTCCAGAACCTTTCGGCCCCATCGGCCATCTGTTCTGCGAGCAATGTGCCCTGCCCACTGCCACTTAAGTTTGGCAATTCTGCGGGCTATGTCGGTTACCTTGGTTCTCCTGCGGATCTCCTCATTCCTGATTCGATCACGCAGGGAAACTCCAAGCATAGCCCTCTCCATTGCCCTTTGGGTGACTTTTAGCCTTCTTATAAGGCCCATTGTGAGCGACCACGTTTCAGTGCCATAAGTCATCACTGGCAACACGCACTGGTCAAAGACTTTCGTCTTGAGACACTGCGGTATGTGGGACGAGAAGATATTGCGTAGCTTCCCGAACGCTGCCCAGCCGAGTCGGATTCGACGATTGACCTCTTTCTCGAAGTTAGACCTACCTAACTGGACAGTTTGTCCGAGGTAAACATACTCGTCCACGACTTCGAGTGTAGCGTCTCCGATCTTTATGGGAGTGGGTGTTACATGGGCATTTGACATGACTTTCGTTTTGTCCATGTTCATTTTAAGACCCACTCTTTCGGAGGCTCTACTGAGGTCATCGAGCATTGTACTGAGGTCCTCCATAGTCTCAGCCATGACTACGATATCGTCGGCAAACCGAAGGTGAGTTATGTACTCGCCGTTGATGTTGATGCCAGCCCCTTTCCAGTCCAGAACCTTGAAGACATCCTCCAGTGCAGCGGTGAACAGTTTCGGAGAGATAACGTCTCCCTGTCTTACACCTCGCTGCAGAAGGATAGGTTTCGAGGTCTGATCCTGGAGTCGGACTGACATAGTGGCGTTTTCGTACAAACACTTCAGCACCTCGATGTACCGATAGTCGATCTGGCACCGTTGAAGAGACTGCAGCACAGCCCATGTCTCGATCGAATCAAAGGCTTTCTCGTAGTCCACGAACGCTAAGCAGAGAGGCAGGTTATATTCTTCGGTCTTCTGTATAACCTGTCGCAGCGTATGTATGTGGTCTACGGTGCTAAAGCCTTTACGGAATCCGGCTTGTTCGGGAGGCTGGAAGTCGTCAAACCTGCGCGCGAGACGGTTCGTGATGACTCTCGAAAACAGCTTGTAGACATGGCTCAGGAGTGAGATGGGCCTATAATTCTTAAGAAGGGCATTGTCGCCCTTCTTAAAGAAAAGTATCACCACGCCTCTGTTCCATGCCTGTGGTGTTTTGCCCTCGAGTATGACGGAACCAAACAGCTTCTGAAGGGCCTTAAGAACGGGTTTTCCGCCGGCCTTCAGCAACTCGGCCGTAATTCCGTCATCACCCGGCGCCTTGTTGTTTTTGAGCTGCTTCAGAGCCATCCTAATCTCGTACAGGCTGACGTCCGGGATGTCTTCGGTATAGTGCCGGGTCAATCTAGCTCTCGGGTCGTTTGCCAGATTCATAACGGGGTTACTTGTTGACGTGTATAACTGTCCATAGAACCTCTCGATCTCTCTCAACATCTCAGGTTTGGCGGATACGAAAAGTATCTACAGGAAACAAAATCAGAAAAATATATGATATTCTTCAGGTAATATGCTAGGTAAATAGTGTGTTGAAAACATAATACAACTAATTTGATACGATAGAAAAAAATCATGAAGATAACTGAGGTAAAAACTTTCTTTTTACAATAAAAACCATACTAATAGACATACAATCATTCTGGTTTTTGCCAGATTATTCTACAAGCAACATACTAGTAAGCACTAGTGTTTTAATTTTTTAGGCCAAACAATATATTTTTGGTAATGAAATAATTGCTTCATATTTTGCAATAAATTACCAGTGTTGTGTCATCGCGCTTCTCTTTCTTTTCTATGTAGTCCGACAGTGACCGCGCTTTAGGCCATGTTAGCCCCTTAAGCTGTAAATCAAGCTAGTGATGATAATGTCACAAAAAAATTGAGGGAAATATCTTCAGAAATATAGGTAGAGCAGCATCCAAATTAACACTACGACGTCAAAGGTGTACAAAACAGCGAGGCAGCTGATAGGAAGCACAACAGATAAGCGTGTTTCAGTCTCGCTAAGTCGAAACCTTCTTCAGAGCCGGAGCGAGGCGAAAACGAAAACAATTCAAAGCGATCTCGCTGAAGATCATTACTGAGATTTCCAACTTCAACGATGTTTTAATATATTTTTTTCTCGTCCGGCTATCCGATACTGCTCTGAAGTAATTTGTAGAGAAACACGTTTTTCTTTAACGGTTTCATGGAAATTAATAAACTGTTGAGTTCGCGGTGTAACATTTTCTTTTGGCGTTTGTAACTTTTAGTGGCTGTGTCAAATCGATACAGTAGTAATCCACGATTTGTTTAATCTTTTCCTGTTAGGTACTTTAACCATCCTTGTCTAATAGGGAAGGAAAAAAAAAAACAAAATTTGGTTTAGCCGTTTGGGAGCTACGATGGCACAGACCGACACACAAACGTCAAACTTAAAACACCCCTCTGTGTTTGTCGGGGGTTAAAAAGGAGTTCACATAACTTACTGTGTTATTTACTCTAAAGGGTTTGTCACACAGAATGCGTTCTGCGGTCTGCGGTCAGGTCAAAGTGAACACAGCCCGCACCATGTATGAACAACACTTCACTTTGACCTGACCCTTCTCCTTCTCTTGATCCTTAAACGCGCTTTTTAAATAAATATTTTAATATCTAATGCCTAGCAGAGTGGTGGCCCAGTGGTAACGGACCCGACTTACGAGTTGTAGGTCGTGGGTTCGAACCCATTCAGGCGCTTTATTTTGTGTAATTTATTTCATTACCATTGCTCTCAAAAACGATGAAGGAAAACATCGTGAGGAAACCGGCATGTCCTAGAATTAAAAATTCGAAGTCATGTCATATCTACCAACCCGCACTGGGCGTGCGTGGGGATTACGGCCCAATCCCTCTCTTAGAGAGGAGGCCTGTTGTGTCTCAGCTATGGGAATGTTATAGGCTGATTGTTATGCAATGCCTATAGAGGCACCTTCAAACAGGCGCGACACGCGATAAAATCGCGCGCGACACCAAGGCACCGAAAGTCGCGCAACGAGCGGTGCCTTTGTGTCGCGCGCGATTCGCGTCGCGCATCGTACCTGTTTGTAGGAGCCTTTATAATATCTATCCCACAGTTTTTTGTTAGACTTTTCTAAAAAGCTTTACTCCTACGTGTGTCACCCCTAATCCTTGCATCAAACGCGACAACCCTTCAGAACGTCACTCAATACTCATCTCAAGCAAACATGATTGACAATTGGTTTATACAGTTGGCAGCTTAGACCAAATCAATTACCCAGCTGTCCACAGTTTAATGTTAGCCAAAAAAGTCGAAAGCAGGGATTGGAATCCAAAGCTGACCGACCAAGTGTGGCAATTAATTACGCGAGTCGTTTTTGTAGAGGCCACCGGCCGGTCGGAAGAAACGGCGAAAGATTTATTGTTTGCGCTACTTCACTTCGGCGTCTCCCGACGAGGAATGGCTAATCTTTTCTTTAATTCTGATACCCAGTTTTTTTTTTTTTTTTCGTCTGTAATGTTGCCGTAAATACTCGTTTCGGACTCCTTCATAATGCATTGACTTGGAATATAACGGAGTAAGACTAAGCTGTATATCTGTCTAGTCATTATTATAAATTGCTGCCCCGGAACATAAATGGGCTAAGGAAGGAACACGGGTGGGTTTTAGTCAGTAAGAGTCTGACACTCCCTTCTGCTCCACCCAGAGAGGGAGGGTCATTTGATGATTTCAAATCCTCAAAAAAAAAAAAAATCGCTTTTCGTGTCTGTCTGTGACCGCGTTGTTCTTTAAAACTACGCAACGGATTTTTATGGGGGTTTCACCATATTTTTGAGAATGTATTCCGGAATGTGCATGGGTAATTATAATACACTGGACGCCTGAGGGAGGACATCGCCGTCGAGGTAGACAACGGCGAATGTGGTGTGACGGTCTGATCTGACCTTTGCGGGGCCAACATGGCCAGACATCGCACAATACAGGGTGGTTTGGAAAGAAAAAGGGGAGGCCTTTGCCCAGCAGTGGGACATAACAAACAAAAATCTCAATTTTTTGTCAAGTCGTAAGATCCGTGCGAAGCAGGTAAAAAATATCAGCTGTTCCCTGCATTTCGACGAGTTATACGAACATAAATGTAGGGAAAAGCTGTTTTTTTTTCGCGATTTCAGGGTTGGTCCCATAGTAAAAGTTGTTCATAATGATGAGTACGATGACCTCTTAAGAGGTTGTTAATGTTTTACCAATAACCCTGTAATACGATATTTATAAGGTATTACCTGCGAAGATTAATTACTCACCCTAATACAAAACCAGGAATCCGCTTTATAATAAATATGTGGTACAACCAAAGTGAAATTAGAATTTCAATGATTTTAATCAAATATGATCCAAATCAGAATTAAACTCAAACGAATGAATTAGAAAGTTGGTCGGTTCGTTTGTTTCGATCAAGTATTATTATGATCGGGTGTTGGACGGGTTTGCCTTTATGGTTATAAATAACACTTAGGATTACTACTTTTAATTAAACAAAATATTCCACATGTTGTATTGATTATATTATAAAAGAGGGACGATCAACGATAGCTATGGAAGGGAAATTTCGATAAAATTACTGTATATTTGTGTACCATTTAACCTGTTTATAAGGTACACTAAGGCTCCGCCGTCAGTCCGTCTGTCACAGGGCTGTATCTTTTGAACCAAAATAGGTAGACTCTAGAAATGTTCGCAAAGCGTGTACTACTTTGGCCGCTATAACATAAAAGAAGAAAGTAAAATAATTAAAGGGATAAACGTGTTTTTTCGGCGTAAAAATATGTATTATTAAATAATGTACGGTGGCACGGAACCATTCGTGTGCGAGTCCAACTCGCACTTGACCGCTTCTAAATTTAAACAACGACTGGTATAAGACAAAATAAAACATTAAAACGAAATTATATTGAACTGCTAATTAAACTGTCCAAACGGATCACTAAGTAAAATTTCAATAAATACCTAAGAGAAAGGTCGAGAAACTCTCATATATTATGATAGTATGATACCCAAGGGACAGTTGGCAAATAAACTTGTACACTAGTAAATTGGGTTGTCCCCGTAAGGGCCACCTCGTTATTGTGATTACCTATGTACTGATATTAAGCAAATTACATGAGTATTATCCTATTTCTGATAAATTAATCCTTGGTGATTTATTTTGCGTTTACGATTTATCTCGAACAAGGGCAAAATGTTTACAATTCGATTGCCGCGTAGTGATTATTAATAACTAGCAGCGCCCCGCGGTTTGACTCGCATAAGTTTCGATCCCGGGGGAATATCGGGATAAAAAGTCCTATACCTATGTTAATTCTGGTTATAAACTATCTGTGTGCCAAATTTCATCCAAATCCGTGCAGTAGTTTTTGCGTGAAAGAGTAACAAACTTCCATCCATCCTTCCGTCCTCACAAACTTTCGCGTTAATAATATTAAAGTACCTAGGAAGTATCCATTATTACGTCTATTGTTCATAACTTTAGGTTTGTTAGGAGGCCGGTGTTCAGCTTATCCGGAAAATATCCACATACCTAACTTAGGTATAATAATAATAATAGTCCTCTAGATCGAATTTCGGCCAATGCAGATATTATTATAGTACACATGTGTGTGCGCAGACACACACATGACATGTGCATGTGAGGTGCACTCACTCTTCCCTCACGCTCATATTTCGATGGGGCGGCAATCTGACATGACCGGAGAGAGGTCAGGCGCAGGGCGTGCTTTCCGAGGATATTTCGATGGGGTGGCAATCTGACATGACCGGAGAGAGATCAGGCGCAGGGTGTGCTTTCCGAGGATATTTCGATGGGGCGGCAATCTGACATGACCGGAGAGAGGTCAGGCGCAGGGCGTGCTTTCCGAGGATATTTCGATGGGGCGGCAATCTGACATGACCGGAGAGAGGTCAGGCGCAGGGCGTGCTTTCCGAGGATATTTCGATGGGGCGGCAATCTGACATGACCGGAGAGAGGTCAGGCGCAGGGCGTGCTTTCCGAGGATATTTCGATGGGGCGGCAATCTGACATGACCGGAGAGAGGTCAGGCGCAGGGCGTGCTTTCCGAGGATATTTCGATGGGGCGGCAATCTGACATGACCGGAGAGAGGTCAGGCGCAGGGCGTGCTTTCCGAGGCATGGGGGTATCACACCACCAACTTCCAAACTCCGAGCTGTTACTGAGAAATTCATAATGGAAAAACCCAATAACACTTTGCCCTACCCTGGGAATCAAACCCCACGCTTAGCAGTCGAGCTTGCGACCAACGGGGTAGCTGCCAACGAACCTAGCTTATAATACGGTGCTAGCTCAAGAAAATGGCCAACAAAGACGTTGTGTCAAAGCATTCTGATAAAATCACTTTTCAAAGAAAGCTTATTTAAAAACGATAAACCAGAAACTTCTACTCGTACATCACTAGCTCAAGTCTTGATAAAAAGATTTGCCAGTCAGCAAGGATAGTAGTGGGGTTCGGTGCCCCGGAAGCCCCGGAAGTAGATACTTAAGTGAGTTCATCTCCCATGGAGCCACTTGTAAATGTATCATTCATCATCATCATTATTAGCTCGAATGAACTAAGTAATGATCTACATTTCGTCGCCGTGCAGTGAAAACATTTTTTATAGGGGAAGATCTTATCTTAGACTTACCTTTTTAGCGTTTCGTACCCAAAGGGCGCCAACGGGAGCCTGTTACTAAGCCACCACTGTCTGTCCGTCTGTCCGACCATCCGTCCGTCCGTCAATCCGGCTATACGTTCGTCCATTCATCCGTCTGCCCGTCCGTCTGTTTGTTAGCGGGCAGTATCTCATGAACCGTAATAGATAGTTGAAATTTTCACAGTGTATATTTCTATTAATTAATAAAAATAACATAAAGTTAAAAATTAAAGACCTAATACAAGAAACGTGTTTTTTTCGGCGTTTTCTGCCCTGTCGTACGGAACCCTTCGTGTGCGAGTCCAACTAGCACTTGGCCGGTTTTTTGTATGCACATGTTTCGGTGACAAATGAACCTCTTTTTGTTTCTTTCTGTCTGAGACATGATCGTCATTGACGTTCCCCGAGCTTCTCATTAACGTCATAGTAGGCATTACAGTCCGTTTACGCTTATATTACTTACCTCTGTTTTTGCATCACTGTCCAAATCACAGTGATCTTTATTCTCATTCTCATAAGGTTGCTGTTGAGTTGCTGCCATTGACAAAACTGTCGAAATCATTGTGATCGTTATTCTCGTCACAATAACTGAACGGACTGTAGTGATCGTTTATTCTAAACTAGCTTCCGCCCGCGACTTCGTCCGCGTGAAATTTCACCCTCCCCCCATTCACCCCTAAGGGTGGAATTTCGAAAAATCCTTTCTTAGCGGATGCCAACGTCATAACATCTGCCTGCATGCCAAATTTCAGCCCGATCCCTTCAGTGGTTTGGGCTGTGCGTTGATAGATCACTATGTCAGTCAAATTTTGTTTTTTACGAGGTTTGCATTGCACGACGACGACTTCCGAATTATATCACCTAATTTAGGATGAGTCATACCTCCCTGCTAAACGGTGAAGGAAACATCGTGAGGAAACTTGACAAAGATATGTGACATCTATCAACCGGCACTGGGCCCGCGTGGTGGATTATGGCCCATTCCCTCTCACAGAGAGGAGGCCTGTGACCCTGCACTGGGAACAGTATAGGCTAATTATGCTATATCTCCCAGCTATGTTCTTCAGGATGGAGTTGGAGTTTGGAGCTGTCTCGCGATCTGCACAGCAAAAACGAGGCAACCGCAAAACTATACTTAGAAATGAGTAGGTTAGAATAAGGTTATAGAAATAAAAACCGTGTGCGGTCGGGGGACCTCCGTCAGAAACTCGCACACACACACACTCGTATAAAATAAAAAATCGGTCAAGAGCGAGTCAGACTCGCGCAACGAGGGTTCCGTACCATCATGTTTTTAATTTTTCATCGACGAGGCCTATATTCGTCAGAGAATTTTATTACTGTGCACTGCGGTGTAGAATATTGCAGTTTTATGTCAGCGCCATCTCTTGACCGATAGTGGAACTAATGTAACTTTTGTTGATGATTTCTGAAAAAGTGTGCTATTTACAGACTTCGTTTTACTTTTCCTGTAATCTTTACATAAACTTCTATCACATAGAATAATTTCTGATTTTTCTCTTTACAAACTTCGGAGATAAAGGGGGGGGGGGAACTGTAATTTTTTTTCACATTTCTCATAAAAAGTCGAAAACAATGCGGCCTAAAAAAGAAAAAAAAATCTTTAGGAATGTGCAAACTGCGCTCTTTCTTATGATACCCCACATGCTCTAGTAGTCCCACTTCGAACTTTTCAGATCCCCTTTCAGTCCCTGTTGCAAAAAATGTATTTTTATTTCTTTCTTATTTGCAATTAAGCATTAGTAGTTCTTGAGATATCCAGCTGTGACATACAGACTGAGTCTCACCATAAGGGTTCCGTTTTACCATTTTGGTACGGAACCCTAAAAAGGGACAGAGAGAGAGAGAAATTGTGAATTTAATACGCGTTTTTAATATAGAGCCATCAAGTATAAGTTTTAAGAAACTCTCATGAAGTTGTCGCTATCTTACATTTTTATTTAGCACCCTCAAAATCCATGAAAACGACACGACACCCACGATGATTTTGAAAATTTTAGCAGCCACCATCTTGGATTTTCATTTTGACCTCAATATCGGCACCCTCGAAAACAATGATAACTTGAACTCTCTCTCCAGGTAGAGAGAGGGAGAAAGTCGCATGGCGGGTCGCAGTCGCACAATGATTTCTACCAGTTTACCTACTGCAAGCTGCGTCAAAGAACTGCGTTCCAAAAAAAAAAAGAATTAGATTTGCGGCAACTAATACCTACATAGCTGCTAATGAGCACAAATTATTTCATAGGAAAATAAGGGCCACGTTACACTGGCCGGGACAAACGCTAGGGGAACAATCAATCAACAACTGCCACTAAAGTTTCTGAACGAAGCATTGACCCCTCTCTTCAAAGATTTCCTTATGGGATCGCGTCTAATCATTAGGCTAGGAAAACTTGTTACTGACCTCATGGCTTTGCTTGTGCAAATAGTTTTAAAGGAAATTATTTAATTCGTACCAAGAAAAAAAAAAACGGTTTTCTGATGGAAAATAATACTTTCAACATTTTTTACTATTACAACGAAAGTCTACGGGTTGCTATTTTTGAGGTTGTTATAATCATAGAAATATTCTTATAAAATCTCTATCTCTTATTCTTCTTTTAATAGAATTTCGTTATAATAGTCAAAAATGTTGTGGATATTATTTCGCAACAAAAAGCCGTTCTTTTTTCTGGCCGACTCTTTAATTTTTGGGTACAAAATGTTCAAAATCGAATGATGTTATTTTCAAGGGTAAGAAGTTTCTTTCGTTTTTCTGGCACTAGTCTACAATATCAAAATTGATTCAGTTTTTATCCCTGAACACGTACTAAACATAGATACAAATGACAGTAGGTGAATCCAAGGAGGGCCAATATCATGCGAACAGTTGTCATAATTGTTATCTGTGGCTTTATCTGGCTTTTTATCCGGTAATACTTACACTAAGGGCGTTTGTGCACTACAAGGAATTTTTACGGTCCCATATGGCACATACCCACAGTAGCCCACACATACCCACAGTAGCCCACAAGTAGTTAAAATATGGCTGATAATAATAATAACGAGACACACTATACCTTCTCCGAAATCAGAAGGCCAATTCCCGTAACAAAAAAACGTTCAAATTCAAGTCGCAGTGCCTCAAAAGTTCCAAAATGTCAGAAAAGGTATTCTACTAAGCCAAAAAAGTAAGTCAAACGGAACTTTTACTGCAATGAGATTGCGACTAGACCGAAACCAAAAAATGTACCAAAACGGTATTCAGCTAAAGTTTCGACATGGCATTTAAAAATTTATAGGTATTCAACTACAAATAAAAACGTCAAAACTGACGTAAGCATGAGATTATTTGTTGACCGGACTGTGACTAATATTTTTAGCTTCTGCATAGTTAAAAGCGTATAAAATTGTTATTTCCCGTCTTTTTGTATTGAGTTCAGTAAGATAGATTTTTTGGACAGACGTTTTGTGTATTTTTTTTGTTTGTAAAGTGTTTGATTATTGTGGTTACATACTTAGTTGGATATTTATTTTAAAATGAGTGGTTTTGGTTTGCGGTTATTATATTTAACCCTGGCGCAACGTGCAGACGATGCAGCGGCATCAGAAAGACGGAGAGAACGCCACCGCCGCCGTTCTGACCGTCGTCGTCGCCTTGCAACGGATGCATTTTCCATGAGCGACCGTGAGTTTGTGAAAACCAACAGGCTCACTAAGTTCGTCGTGGCAAATTTAATAACGGAGCTGACGCCGCACATCCCTCGGGAAAGGCGCAGCGATGGACTCTATGCTGCCGCCAAGGTTAGTCTTAGTTACATAAACACATATTTATTGACAAGCAACAAGGCAGCTAGATTCCAAACATTAAATTATGTAC
>OX637541.1:10231129-10290129 GCA_951800025.1 Oligia strigilis
GACCTTCCTTCGACTCCACAGGTTTTTCTGCGAGGCAATAATTTTCTTCACTCACGAGGTTCGTCCAAGCGAAAAGAGGAAGATAAAAAAGGTGGTCTCAGCTCTTTTGTCGTGCGAATGTGAGTGGAGCTCGATTTGTAACAGATATCTACGTTTATGTAGATGTATGTACGTGGAACTTTTATTTTCTTACCTCAAACTGCACTAGGGAAACGCTTTGCAGTCTCGCTCTTTGTACGTTTACCTTCGTTGATTTAAACGATAAGTTTTCGTATAATTTAAACTCAATGTGCAGTTACCAAAAGAGATAAGTAACCAGGTTCGTCGGATATAGTTGAACTAATAGGAACTAAATTAAATTTTATTCGAAAGCATCCATCGGTTTCATACTAAACTTCAACTATATCCGACCACCCTGGTTACATATCTCCTTTGGTGACCGTACACATGTATTCTCACATATAAAATATCTTTGGTAACTGTGTAGTCGAATTCGTAATTGCGTACCACATTTGACAACAATTCCCAGTAAATTGAAACTTCACTATTGGAGTCTTTGATTAACTGGACCCACTCGAACTGGACCCGCTTGAAACTATCTAACTGACACATAGACAAATAGACCTTGTCGTTTTATGACGTGCAAGTAATATTTGACCCAAAGGCGGGTCAACTATATGCACATATCTCACTTATAACCATAAAAGAAAGGTCACATCAATTATTGTGAACAAAATCTTACAGTATGAGACTCGCCATTTAAATATAAATTAAAGATTGGGGGGTGTCAAGCCCTTGGCAATAAATATTGGTCATAAGTATCTCTACACCTGCTCTGAGCTCAAGATTTGAAAACATTTTAGAATGTCATTTAGTACCAATAACATCTTAAAATAACGCACTTAGAACCCCGCTTGAGAAATAAGTCGTTCAAACGGTAATCCGTTCATTCGGTTACCCTATTTATCAAACAAATAAACATTTTTTAAGGTTAACCCTTTCAAACCCAATTATAACTTTCACACTTTGAATGGGTTAGCCATTCTAGTAACCAATTGAACGGTTCAACCCATTAAAGTCTTTCGAAGGAACCTTTATCCAATGAACGGGATAGGAAACTCGTTCAAAAAACCCATATGAAATTACAAGAAGAAGAACCGTAATGCAAACCCTTTAGAGGGAGAAATTTTTGATTAGGTTGACTAACCCATTCATGGTATAAAGATTATTTACGCTATGGGTTTAAAAAAAGACCCCTTAGCATAGGTACACTCTTAAAACGGGTAACTGAAATGGTTCCTGGTGTAAACAAGTCAATATCGTATTATATTAAAATTTACAAATTATTTATACACTAGCTTCTGCCCGCGACTTCGTCCGCGTGAAATTTCTTGTACCCCCACCCCGTCGCAACAGTACGTATTCGCTTAGCGTTCATTCTGACTTTTTTTCTTTTTGCTCGGCTCCTAAGGGTCATAGCGAGATATTAAATACGCTATAGCCTTCCACAAGAATTGGGCTATAAAATGCAAAAAGATTTTTTCAAATCTGACCGGTAGTTCCAGAGATTATCGCGTTCAAACAAACAAACTCTTCAGCTTTATTATTAGTATTAGTATATATAGATACTCTTCAAAGATCTTATACTTACAATCATCAACAAATATATTTCGAAAAAGATTATTACAGGATTTTATGTTGATAAAAAACTCTATGGCCCATAACTCCTTAATAGGTACCAACTGTTAACATCTTACACACGTGATAACTTTTAAACGAAATATCCGATTGAGATGAAACAAAAAGTATTTTACTTCTTCATAAATACTCTTGATAACATAATGCTTAATTTCGATAAAGATTAATATTACGATACATATTTAACGTAGTTTTTTTTTCTTCAGACGATTTAATAATTATTTTGAACACAAAATCGGTTATTGTGATTAAACCATGATAGCTAGATATATGTTCTCGCGGACTTTTTTGTAGGTCTTAATGGGCTCTACAAACCCGTAGTACATCATTTTGTTCTATTGTCAATAGTTTTTGCAGCGCACGCAAAAATAGGTTTTCGATTTTACACCTTGTGTTACAAAATAGCAATTTTATTACGGATCCCTAATTTTGGAAAAAAAAATATAGCCTATAGCCTTCCTCGATAAATGGACTACCCAACACTAAAAGAATCATTCAAATCGGACCAGTAGTTCCAGAGATTAGCGCGTTCAAACAAACAAACAAACAAACAAACAAACAAACTCTGCAGCTTTATAATATTAGTTTAGATAAAATAATATGCACGTAAATAACAACTGATACCTAAATAATTAATATAAATAATAAAAAAAATATATCCTAACTTAACTAAAACAAACGAAAAATTCATCCGCATCGTTGTCGACTGGTAATGTACCCAAGAGACTTGTGGCATTACCACGTCGTATGGCAATGCTTAGTCTCTATAGCCAAGGTAAAAACCAGCCCTTGTATCAGGGGAACTGACAACCAGCCGTTTCGGGATTTCCTTATAGAGACCATGATTAAATTATTGTTTGATTTCTTTTGTTGCTATACAAAGAAAATCCAAAAATTATTCTAGACCAAGTACTTTCGATAAATTATTTGAGAGATTAATTGAGAAAATCTTATGTCTTAGTCAAGTTAAAGTACAGACATGAGAAAAACGTCTTTAAGAGGCAAACTTTAAAGATTTTAGTTGTACAAGTACCTACAGGCACAACACTTAAGCCTGGTAGAAGTGTCTTAACGATCAAACAACTTGACATGGCGCGATCTTCGCTATGAAACGCTCCTTAATTTTATTGGACAAAACATAGTCTTTGTCCCACAGAACAAATCGCTCGGGGATCGTATTATTTTCTGCGTAGATTTATCGGCGCAGGCGGATCGAGGCCCTTTTGTTGGGCTTTTCCATAAATCTTTCTGCTATTTAAACGGTTATTAGGACAGGAGCGATTGATGTCCACTGGATCCTTCGTGGGATAGAGAACACTAAATTCTGTTTTGGATTACGATTGGGTTTCCGCTTGATTTTCGTGACGTAATTATAATTGGTTTGGGACTTGGGGAGATAGTGTATTATTACTGTTAAAGGCGCTGTTGGTCTTTGTCGGTCGCAATTATTTCGGAACTGCCTACATTTTTAATACAATACAAGGTAGTACGGCGTTGTCTACAATTCATACAAATGACGTCGTATACAAACGTGTACTTACGTATATGGTAAAAATTCAGTTCAGTCTTATTACGACACCCGCGGGAAGAAACGGGGTAACCTATTATGGGAGTACACGGCGAATGGACCATAAAGCAAGGAAAGTTTTGGTTGTATGTTCAGGGCTGATACAAATTTGTTTGCTGGTTATCAGCAAGCTGGAAGACAAAATTCGAATGCCAGGTTGTTGAAGGTGTTATGCCATCATAATTTCAGAGTAAGAGATAGACGGAGCTATATATATATGTATGATCGATACCGCCATCCCTTTTTCGCACTGGAATCATGATGGCATTAATACTTCGTAATACGGCCCCAGGTCACGTAAGAGACGGTGTGATTGGTGGCTTCATCTAGCCAGCTGTCGAATCTCATCGACATCTACCTGTAAAGTAATCGAGAAAATCTATAATTCATACCCATTTAAGCAGATATAGGAGTTTATTTACAAACGTTAATGATTAAGGGGACTACATGACTTAAAGCGTGGTCACTGTCGGACTGCATAGAAAAGAAAGAGAAGCGCGATAACACAACGCTGGTAATTTATTGCAAAATATGAAGCAATTATCTATTTACAAAAAATCTATTGTTTGGACTAAAACATTAAAACACTAGTGCTTTGGTATGTTGCATGTAAAATAATCTGACAAAACATCAGAATGATTGTAAAATAAAATCAAAATGTTTTTTTTATCGTATCAAATTAGTTGCATTATGTTTTCAACACACTATCTACCTAGAATATATCCTGAAGAATATCATTTTTCTGATTTTGTTTACTGTAGTCGATTATACTTTTATTGCTTCTAAAACTTGCGTTTTTTGCCTTTAGGTCCTGTAAACGTATACATAGACATTATTTTTTTTACTTTTGAACGTCTCTTAATTTTAAGCAACGTTTATTAATAAACCAAGCCCAATGATATCCTTGCGAGTTATAATGTCTTTATAAGTCACTTAAAGGCTTGCATAGACGACCGCAGCCTGAGACCGACGTTTGCCGTCCTTAGCCAGTGGACCAAAGTGGTAGTTCTGTGGCTGACGCAGAAATAGACTGTATTTGAAAAGCGGAAAACTTAATGTTATGCCAAAAATTTAGCCCTCTACAGGGGCAAGATAGCTTATTTAAACATTTAGTAAATCATCACTACATCCAGATTTAGGGCGGCCATTAATTTAACTTAGGTTTAAAGATATTTATTTCTCATAAGAACTTAAATAACATAGTTCACTTAAAATGAGATACAAAGTGTTTATATCTAAATGATTAATTAATAATGTCATATATACAACATACATATATAACTCATCATCATATATAACTTCTGATAGAAAACCCTCATGCGTATATTAGTTATGTAGCTAGGGTTAGCTTCGGCTAACCCTAGTTACCCTTCGGGGTTAGGCAGTTATTAAGTCGTATTTACGACTTAAACGTAATTGCAAGTTACACTTTTTTTTTAATGTCTTTATTTAGGGGTTTTTATCTTATAGATATGCCAACCCCATAACGTACACGTTAGCAACATAACTTCGAAAAATAAATAGTATGTACGATGTTATGCTTAAAAAATAATATAAGTAGGACTGTTTTTCTACCAAAAATCAATCTTGTATTACATAAATACAAGATTGATTTTTGGTAGAAAAGAAAAAAGTAAGTAAAAACATAATGTTATAAGTCGTAGTCCACACGTCAAATGTCGAGAATGTCGTGACAGTTCTAACAGGCCTTTTTGGAGATTTACCTTCGTAATATTAATGTGGAAATGGCGGTAGACGAGTGTCAGGAATTTTGGGTCTTAGAAACTGTATTTATGTAGATGTAGGCATAGTAGAGACGATGTGTGTTTTAGTTTTCTGAATGTGTTTAGATTACTGGATAGTACTATGTTGAAGAGTCTCGATGACAATCAGGACACCGAAAACTCTCTTAAGTAGATACGACACAATTTCGATTTTTTAGTAGCTTTATGGTAGGGGAAACCTGGGCAATGCGGGCCCGTTCAGGGAAATCTTGAATAAAACCTCAGAACAACAAGGTAATGTAAAAAAAAAACATTTCTTAGTCTCATGAGTGATTTTTAAAATTAAAGTAAAATAATTATCTTAGTCTTCTATTGTTTGGAGATAAAGAAACTTAAAAAAAAATGGCCCGTTATGCCCCGTGTGCGGGGCAAAATAGTCATATGCGGGGCCTAATAGGCATAGGTACCCAGTCTCATACTCTTATGTAAGTCTAAAACCAAGCAATAAAAAAAGCAGCAAATGTGGAAGTACCCCATCATAATCGTCTACAGTGCACAGGAACAGTGATCCCATCTGTAACATGCGCGACAAGACACAAAACCCTCTCTAGATTCCGAGTACAGTAATGTATCCATAGTACAAACACTCCATGTCTTCTTCTCTGATTCACTTTTTCTTATTTTTATTTTTTTTCTTCGTCTTGTTCTCCTTTCCCTTCTTCTCATAAGCTAGTCTCCGCGTATGAGTTTCTTGCAGATTCTTTTTAGAAGATGAACTGCTAGTGGTTCTTTTTTGGACTTTTGATTTCTATTTAGGTATGATATCTATAGGTGCTATTTCGATCTCCTCCAAGCTCCATTAAACACGTTTTGTCTTCCTTTGGTAGTGGCGAACCATAATTGTAACTATTGCAAAAAGAAACTTGATATAAGTCCCTGAGGCAAAATGGGCACCCTGCCCATTTAGCCCCACCCGAAATGCACCCGACGTCAAATAACAAAATCGAATGAATATTTGGTAATTAGTTAACAACCTTTTTTAGTTATTTAGTAACTGAACGTAGTAAAATAATTGAACGTAGTGATTTACTTAAGATCTCAAAATTTTACACAACCACGAATTAGCTACAACAAAGAACTTCAAAATGAAAAAAAAAATGGGTCAACTTATGTTTTTTAGCTCTGTCTACGAGCAAGGTGCAGTCACACACATAAAACTACTTGTCTCGCAAGCGCAAGGTCGACTGGAACGCGATCGAACTAGTTCCGAACGACTCAGTTTATTATTCTGCGAAGGAGAGGGGGTGTCCTTCTTATCCCGGGGGCCGCAATGCCCCGGCTTCCCCTACCTACAATTTTCCACTGAAGTAATTAATAACATTGTATACTGCACCTGTTTACTTGTTTCGAGAAAGAATAACGAGTAGGCAGTTCTATTTATAATCCCAAATTAATAAATAACAATCAGAGTAGACGATGACAAAAGAAACGTGTAAAAATACGCTTCCCCGGATCTTTCGTGGCTAAGATAAGAATCGTGTCAAAAATATTTTTTTTAACGAATTAACAAAACACGATAAAAAACAAGTACCTGAGTGTTCTTTAACAAAATCTGTCCTGCTGAGAGCACTCTGCTGTAATAAATTCACTCACAATTTATCTTTTTGTGGATTGCTTTGCTTGTAAGCCCTGGTTCGCACGGGCGCGTATTTTCCGCGGCGAGTTTTCCTGCACTGCTTAGCGCCGTAGGTTGAAAGTCCAACAGTATGTTTTTTGACGCGCTAAGATGCGCTGTGTTGGATTCTCAACGATCGGCTCAAGACCGAGAGGTGAAAATCCAGTGCGTGATAAAATCCCGCCACGATATTTTTACGTCCGGGCGTACGGTGGCTAATAGCGACCGGGGCGTGGGAAATTCGGCAAAAAGCCCACTGCGCTCTCTCTACTTTGCTGAACAGACCCATTACACAAAACATTATTCCAAATTACATTGGGCGCGTTACGATAATGTTTTCGTTCATTTGATAAGAGACGAAATGTTGTTTTTCAATTATTATAAAACAAAATTACACGGAGCTGTGCGTCTGTAGTTCTCATTGGTCAACGACCGTCCTTTTAATAGATTTTCTGTTTCAATTTTGTTCGTAACGATTCCTTTTGTGGGTTTGCTAGAAGTAACTGTAGTTGTATTTAGTTTCATTTATTTCACAAAAACACTCAGATGTTTCTTTTTAACGCTGCACTGCTGAGTAGGAAGTCCTGGGTTCGATTTCCAGGTCAGGCAAAGTGTTATTGAGATTTTCTATCTGCCCGGAGTCTGCATTTGTTTCCGGTTGATGGCAATTAGGCTCGCTCCCTAAGTGCTTGGCCAGACTGCTAGCGCGGGCGCGGCGCGGCGTAATCAAACGTAAGAACTTTATTTGAGTGTCCATAGTGGGCACGGGGGCGCAGTGCGAGCGGCTCGCGCGGGGACCGGGGTTCTCAAACTAGTTCTAGCTTTTTTCTAGTAAAAATAAGTCTTCTTTATCCATTATACTTTGACAAACTCTGGACACGACAACACTCAGAACCAAGCCGCGCTCCACTGCGGACAGGAAGATCGCGCGCGTTCCCGCACCCGCGCCGCTCCCCGCCCTGCGCTGCCAGTCTGGCCAAGCACTAATGCATGGCACTCAATCATAACTGGCGTGTATGCTTAATCATAAATGTGGTACACCTCTGCTAACCCTTTCGGGATGTTAAGATGTTATATATCTTTTTGCAGTACATTTCTTCCCGTGATTCAGTTTGTTTTGTTGTACCTACATGTAGTGTCTGCTATTAAATATTTTATATCCTTACAACCAGTTATTGTACGAGTCCCTGGGGTAAACATTTGGTCGGATTTATGTACTGCATCTCGTGCCTACTGAGAACGGACCGACTATAATTTGACGTATTAAGTATTAGTAGAGGTCGCGGTTTGTTGAGCTCGTGTTGTTTATGACATGGTTCCGTATGTACAGTTATTTAAGGCACCAAATCCCAATATACAAATCACGAATATAAAATCACATTAATATTACAAAGGCGAAAGTTTGTGAGTGTGTGTGTGTGTGTTTGTTGCTTCTTCACGCTCAAACGGCTGGACCAATTTTGATAAAATTTGGTATATACCTACACATAGGCTACTTTTTATTCCGATATTCTCACGGGATGGAAACTTATGCGGGTGAAACCGCGGGGCGCAGCTGGCTATAGGTATAATAAATCCATTACATCACTAAAATACACTAACGTTCAATACAACCATTAAAATAAAAACAAAAACATTAGAACAGAATGGATATTAAAATTTATTAAATTGTCATATAAAAAAATATTACAATCTTAATATTATAGGCTAGCACTCCGATGAACATAAATAAGTGAAGATAAGATTTGCTCTTTTTTATAAGTTGTAAGTAGAGTAGGTAGTGTGTGTAGTTGTAGGTGTAAGTTATTACAAGTTACTTGAAACTATAATAAATGTGCGAGAAGCACAGAACCGGTCGTGGTGGCGCTTTGGAGGCCTATGTCCAGCAGTGTACGTCTTTCAGCTAAAATGATAATGATAGTGACCTTTTGTTGATGATCTTCAGAAAGGCCAGGTGAGTAGTACTCGCAGCCGGCGTGCGTGAATGACCAGCTGATCGATTCTGTTAAAATCTCACCGCGAAAACACAGGTGAAGTGAGCACTGACCGGTGTTATGGGCTAAAATACGTGTAACATGCTCGTTTCGAACTCTTTGCTCGCCCGTGCTCCAGATTCGTTGCCACTCGTAGTCAATATGTCGGACGACGAAGTTGTGTTGGGATCTTTGATTTTATTCAATTATTCTAGGTATAATCCAAATAAAGAAGAAAAAAGAAAGAAAAAAGATTCGCCAAAAGACCGACAGCGGGGTGGAGCACTCGCTGCGAGCAACGAGCCGCTCGTTGCTCGTTGCGAGCGCCTTACGCCCCGTAACGCCGGTCAGTGAGTGGTCATTCCATTTGATGCTAGGGATTGACAGCACACTTCAAGCTCATTTCACTTTGGAATTTATGGTAAGATTTTTACAGAATAATACTACATACCTACTAATGTATGAACGTAAACGAAGCAAAAGGAGTATGTAAGGATCGTAGCAGATGGCGATCTGTAGTTCTGCCTAACCCCATGGAAAGAAGGCGTGAGTTGATGTACCTATGGGGCCGTCTCTACGTGCGAGAGAATCGCGGCGATATTATCGTCGTGCCACGTATTTCTATACTCTCTCTTAGAACGTGTCTCCACACGGCGATATCATCGCGGCGAAAATTTGATGGCACGGCGAGACTGTCGTCGCGATTCTCTCGCTCGTGGAGACGGCCCCTAAGTGTCGGAGTCATTCGTTTGACTATTCGGAACGCCAGCGCCGCCCGGCGGCGCTTGACCGAGTCTAGCCTGAGTTCGTGGGAGTCGAGGAGAGTGAGCAGCGAAGCGTACGGACAACATGTGCTCAAAAACTGTCTCGCGTTCCGTATCTAGTTGTGCCGTGTACCTACAGTGTGTCATTCGCTAGTGTGATTAATTTGTTCGTAAAATTATAATCTGATTTGAACAGCAAACGGTTTTTCTATTGCGCAATAACCAACACTACCCATAGTACGCTTACAGTAACTAAAATATGACAGATAATAACGAGACACACGTACTTTCTCCAGGTATATGTATGTATTACTTATAATGAAAATAAACGTGAAGAGACAATAAAAAATGCGTTTAATTAAAACTAAACTACGATATTCCATAATACAAGCGACAATCACAACAATAACAACACAAACAAGTCACAATTTAAACAAGCCATAATTTTCAGAAGAGCTGCCCATATTTATTACCAGTAGCTTTTACCTGGACAGTCTTCCTGAAGAGATTTGTGATTAACTTCCTTAAAACAGCGAAACAGTTTCCATAAAATAAACCTTATAATCCGAAAGTATCCAGCTGGTCCTACTTTGAAAATTATTTACAACGACTACTAGAAATTAAGGTGATAAATAATATAAGGAATAAGTTATGGCGCGCAATGGCCTCGATACTCTATGGAACCCACTTTAGGGTTAGCGCTGACTGCGCGAGCATGCTCGAGCAAAACTCACCGAAAATCCGCTCAGAAAAATACTTAGGGGTGATTTTTCCAACGCCAGATTTTATCGGAAGAATAATTTTGAATTTTTAATAGTTCTTCCATACAAAAAACTGTCAGACGTCAATTTTATTCCACCAATAAAAAATATTGAAAAACCAGCCCTTAGTATAATAACACCTGGAAGCCCAATTAGAACACGATAAGTGAGGCCACTAGAACTTAGATGTCCTGTCAAACGAAGCACGCGAATTGTGATTAAAAATGGCGTCAAAAATGCACTAACCTAAGAGGAAAACAAAAACAAATGTTTAAATGACCAACATTTAAAGTCTTAGATACATTTTATGCACTATCTTTATTATACGTTAACCGCAACAAAGTCAAAATCAAATATAAATTAAACAGAAGTGTTGCTACTTGTGAGAAAAATAAATCACTAACTATACCTTCTCAAATAATAAATTTGTTTTTGGTTTGACAATAGTAGTTTATTACAATACCACGTGCGTGCTGCTATTATATCTTGCAAGCTTTTATCAACTCTATTTCAGTTAGGTTTGAGTTCATTATCAATTAATCAATGAAAACTGCTCGAGCGTCTTGCTGCTCTGTCTACGCTGACCCTAACTTGTATTTAGGCGTTTGTGCCAAAATAAATTAATGTCTCAAACTTTTAAATGTTCATTTAGGATATCGGTTTTGCGATCACCGAAATGTTTTTGATTATGTTGGTTAATAAGGTAAATATTAAGGAAAGGGTTTTCATTTCAATAATAAGCAGTTATTATCTACGTTATATAATTGGAAAGGGGAGATGAGAAACGGTTTTAAGCGAAAGAAAGAAGAGAAAAGAGGACCGAAACCCTAAGCATGGACTGTGGTTAGAAAGGGAGTGAATACTGAGATGAGGACTTTTAGAGATTTATGGAAGACTAGCTGCGCCTCGCGGTTTTACCCGCGTAAGTGTCGATCCCGTGGGAATATCGGGATAAAAAGTAGCCTATATGTTAATCCAGGGTGTCAGCTACCTCCATACAAAATTTGAATGTGTATGAAGACCCTGAGAAGAAGAAGAGAGAAGGGAGCAGTGGTGGTCCAGTGGCAATGGCCAGGACTTATGAGTTGTAGATCGTGGATCCCAAGCAGACACTTTACTTAACGTAAATTATTTCATCATCACTGCTCTCAAAACTGTGAAGGAAAACATCGTGACGAAATCGGCATATCCTAGCACCAAAAATTCGAAGACGTGACATCCATCACTCCGCACTGCGCTCGCGTTTTGGATTATGGTCCTCCCTCTCACAGAGAAGAGATCTGTGTCCCAGCAGTGGGAACACTAAAACCTGATTATGTTTTAGCACACTTTTGTACTTAATTCAGTTTAAATTTTTATGAAAAATATTGCACTAAAGAATAACGTCTTCGTATACAATAGGATACCTTATTATCCTGAATGTATTTTCCTAGCTCGAAATACAACAAAGGACTGTGACAACGAAATTGATTTATAGGACACTGAAGCGAAGAAGCCGAACTCGGCTCACGGCACCGATAAGCCCTTTATAATTTCCCAAGTAACAGATAGGCATTTCAATAAGATTTCTCTGTACAAATAAAGACGTTGGGCGAAGACTAATGGGGCGTTAATAATTCGCACGAGTCTCTATTCAATGAAAGCCTCCAAGATTTATAACTACAGGATTCTGGCAAACTGCCTCCTGGCAAGCGCTGATTATGCACTTTTTAAACGTTCCCACATCAAATGTTTCAAACGATTACTTCAAAGATTTAAGTTGGAGATCTTAATAATTCTAAAATTTTCTTTCAATAGTGGATTTTAATTTGGATTTTTCGACACCGAAGGCTGCCCCTGGATGTGACACCACCAAGCCTTTGATATTTTCTTTGATGTAGTTTTAAAATTTAACGCCGTTGTGGTTCTAACATTTAACACGATTATTTTTGAAAAGTTTATGAATTAATGAGTGGGCTTAACTATTCTGTATTAATTTGAAACCCTTTATTGTACTAGCTCTACTAATAATAAAGCTGAAGAGTTTGTTTGTTTGAACGCGCTAATCTCTGGAACTACCCGTCGGATTTGAAAAAAATCTGTTTAAATTTGTTAGCCCTTCTATTTAACATCACGCTAGGACCCTTTGTAGCAAAAATAAATAAAGTTAGAAATAACACTAAGCGAAAAAGAGGTAATTTATTTATTTACTTATACATTTATTTCAGGCATCAAGGCCCATATAACATACAACATTATATTTACACTAAACACACGGAGTGTCTGCGTCGAATTTCGTTGACTGGTGTCATGTAGCCGGCCACGAAACCGGCGGTAGGCACAACACCCTTCGGCCAGAACTCTTCCTTGAGGAACTTCTCGAGATGATGTGTCGGAACACGCACCACGACCGACTTTAAGTTCGTGTTGTGACGTGACTCCAACTTCTCGACCCTCAAAGTCCAGTTGGTCTTGACACACATGTACCTACTCCACAATCTCCTCAATCTTCGTGGAGTGGTGCAGTCTAGACACGTACAGCTGCATCGTCGGGATTTCTGGACGCAGCAGCATATTGGGTCCTGCCTGCGCGGTGCCGCACTGGTTCAGACAAGGAGGCTAAAAGCGCGGGCGATGCGATGCGACGGGGTGGGTCGGATGAGCATGAAATTTCAAGCAGACGAAGTCGCAGGCAGAAGCTACTCGTTCTCTGTATAAAGTTTTATCGGTCGATAAACATCTACATACATGAATAGTGTTACGAAATGGGTATAATTGTGTCTACATTTACGCATTGTTCAGCTCGGATTTAGAGCCGGGATCCGGTCCCAATGAAGACACGAGAGATAAGTACAAATAGTTGTCATCTGTCGACTAATACCTTGAAAGATGTGTTAAGTATAATTGTAAATTACACTTACAGTAAATAAACAATTTGGAACTGAAGTAATGCACATTGGGAAAGTAGTTGGTTCAGAATCGTTTACTGAATCGACTTCTGTCATTTTTAATATTATAGGTAACTAGCTACGCCCCGCGGTTTCACCCGCGTAAATGTCGATCCCGTGGGAATATCGGGATAAAAAGTAGCCTATATGTTAATCCAGGGTGTCAGCTAACTCCTTGCAAAATTTTATCAAAATTGGTCCAGCCGTTTGAGCGTGAAGAAGTAACAAACATATAAACACCGACACACACCCCCACACACTCACAAACTTTCGCCTTTATAATATTAGTGTGATTTTTTATCCCAAAAATGATTAAAACTACGTTAATTGAATGCGGAAACCGGACCTGGATGCGAAAGGCGGAGAACAGGGTTTTGTGGCGCAGCCTGCGAGAGGTCTATGTCCAACATTAGACTGCAATAGGCTGAATTGATTGATTGAATTGAACGAAGATCCTACTAATGGTGTAGTGGACTGTAGCGCACCCTTTTACGTGTGTGAATGTGTGCATGCGTAGATTTGTAATGTGACCGTAATTTTCTCCCACGATCAGTATAACTAATTTATTAAATAAACTATGTTTTATACGTAATAGTAAAAAATCAGTGTATGTGAGTATAACATAATATTTTAATTGGTGTGTTTGGTGGTGTCCGTTAATTCTGGGACATGTTGTATAGGTACCTTCATCGAGCTAGAATGAGACTGGTCACACTGTACACTGAAATGTGTGGATACTGTAAATGTAATGATCACTAGCTAGCACCAGCGGCTTCGCCCGCGTGGTACGTCGATAAAAAGTATGTCCTTCCCCAGGGTTCAAAGAATCCCCATACCAAATTTCATCAAAATTGGTCCAGCAGTTTCGGAGACAACAAAAAAAAAAGTTTTTCTGTTATAAGGACCGTCTATACTCTCATATGCATTTAGTAAAAAGCTGTTATTTTGAAATTACAAACAGACACTTCAATTTTATTAATTTCTATAGCCCGAAAGTCTGACAACCAGTCTTACGAGTATCAAGGGGTTTCGTATTACCCAGTAACTCCATGTGAGATACTGGTAATACTGCATTTAGGTGCATCCGGTTAGGCTGGAAGCCGACCCCAACATAGTTGGGAAAGGCTAGGCAGATGATGATTGAAACAGTAAGTCATGTAGTGATGATCTATGTTAAGCAGTATGTACTTTGCGAGGACATAATTATAATCAGCGATGCAAGCACGGATCTTTTGATAATGGTCGACACCTTTTTTTTGGCTCTTGAGCCGGTGTCGACTCTTCTGCCAGCGCCACGTTGGGCATCGACATAATATCAATTTAAACTTCAAATATTACATAAAATTTTAGCTTGATGGTCGGAGTTCCTATTTTCGATAGTTCTAGTACCTAATACTCAAATTTTAACGAAAACTCATCGTCATTTAAAAGCTGGTCGACACCTTGACGCAAAGCATGAGCCGCCATCTTGGATTATAATTTTATTAACAATACTTCCGACATGATACTCTTGAAAACTATGAAAATGACATCGAGAAAATTTATATACCTGTTGGCGATTCTCAGAGGTGTTAAAATAAAATAGCGGACTGTAGTAGTATGGTTCGTATATTGAACACAAGGACGCGCGCTTCTCGGACCGTTGTATTTTTGAAGTGAAGGGCAGTGTAGGTCCGCGGCTAGCGGCCCCTCGTCCCCCGATCCCCGCACGCTGCTGCGCCGCTCCCGTAGTCGCAGTGGCGGAGGTGCCTTTTGTCTCTAACATACCTATAGCTACTTGTATGTTCCTATGTTTTCCTTTTTGATGATACATTATTTTTATAAGCACTAGAACCCTCAAAAAATGCTCAAAATTGCCGCAGTCGACAAAGGCCTAGTTTACAAAGACAACTATTAACGAAAAAAGAAAAACATAGAAACACAGTACTTCTTTTCAGTTTATGAAATATCTTTTAAATTGGTCTAACATTGGAGGAGATAGTATCGATCATGCTTGCACCGCGCGCTGTTTAGACTGGAAATTGATCCCTACGTTACGAAGTCGAGTAAGATACCTACTCTGAAACCTAGTTGCCTGTTGTCGGCTATAGGTACCCCCTTACTTATAAACGTTGTATAGCGTCTGTATAGTTATACAACGCTTTGTCTTCTTCTTTCGAAAGTCAAATTACGGACGACTGAAAGATAGAAATCTGTAGCTATTCATCTGATATAATACGTTTATTAGTAATCTTTCCGTTTCTATGATTTTTTTTTTGTACTGGACCCTTCTTTTTACGGAAGTTACTGAATGTTGAAGGTCAAAGTTCCACCTATTATTAGGTTTTTTTACGAAAACAACGTTTAAATGTTATTATTTAATAATAATTACTCCCACGATCTCCGTACCGTTACATGCACCCCTAAGCACAGTGTTCTCTGTGCGTTACGTGCGTACATTCAAAATAAAAGTCGTTTCCAAGCAAAGTAACTTTGTTCAACGAAATCTCCAAACGGCCGGTTGACACTACCCCGCCAGCCCTTGGGTACCTACATTTCCAATCGACAGCGATGCCGAGCAGTTTTTCGAAGCCATATTTTAATTTGTTAATAGTTTTAGTTAGATAAGATAAGTCTTTATTTGCTATAAACATGGTATAAAGGTGTTACAATCTGGTTTTTGTATATAATGTCCACATGTTTAGCTATACACAAATTGTATCAGTTGCATGCAAAATAATTTATAGGTACACAATTTAATAATAATATATAAACATTCAATTCGTCATATATCACAAACATTTGCATTAATTCAATTCAATTAATAATAATAATACCATATTTTATATTACATGTTAAGGAAATCTTTAATGTCATAAAAGTTATGTCCATTCAGCCATTTATATAATTTGCTTTTAAATGAGTTCGTATTATTTAGTCATTTTAGTTCGTTTGGCATTTTATTGTATATACGTACACACATCACAAGGCAGCTTTTAGCATACTTGGCTGACTTAGGATTATCCTTTAACCGGTTGAATGCCGGAATTACAGAAACAATTAAAAACCCATTGTGTCTCGCGTGTATATAGGTACGTTCCGGTATACTAAGGGTTAATACAAGTCTGTGTGGATCCCTTGTTGGCCGAGTGATTAGAGTTAGGTTAAGTTATTATATTTTATCCTCTTTAATAAAGTTAATACTTATTTTGATGGTCAGTATACGTAGATGACGGATTAAGTAGAGATGGGTCTTTTTACACCCTGTATTACAAAATACCTCTTGTTATTTTAATAACTACGGTACCTAATGAAGCTTAATAAATAAGGTAAATTTCATGACAAAATATTTATTGAGCTCGGCTTAGAATGATCAAATAATTATGAAGTGTCAAAACAAAAAGCTTGTAAAGGCTTTCATCTTCTAATTTAAAATTTAATTAACAAGTGTTCCACCTCAATGCCGTCGTCACCATATTTGATTAAGTTTAACGTTTCGTGAATTTACTTTTAATGATGTCAAATATTTCGGGCAATTTTTTTTAAATTGCGAATTGGCCCGGTCTTGACCTTGAAAAAAAAATACGAAACGGAGAGCACTTTGTCTACTGTAGAGTGATTTTAGGAAGATTTTTTTAGAATAAGAATTGTTTTAGGGGTGCCACGCACATGTTCGGTCCGGATAGATTCGGCACAGCCGGGCGGCAAGATTGAATATTTATTTATTTTATTGTGTAAAAGTGAGGTACGGTAATTCACGACAAGCCATTTACAAGCCGCCATAGAAAGCAATAGTGTATTGTTGTACAAGTTTTGTAAGCGATTAACTATTGCAACCTGATTGGGAGTTATACGTTCGAGCCGTTTGGGGTTGAAAGTGTTGAAACACTAGGGCCATGGGGTCCGAGTGCCCACTTGGTTTTTTGAGATATCGCCAAGCGGTTAGTCGACTCTTCACGTGACCAGAGGGCTGGCCTATTTCTTGGCCAAAGAATTAGCATTGCCATACAACGTGGCAATGCGGCCAGCCTTTTGGGCACTGTTCCTGTTGACAGCGATGCGGACGAATTTTTTGATGCCCTATGATCATTTTGCTTATTTTTTTCATATAAATGTACTTAATATTATTATTTTAAATAGGTATTAGCATAAATTATGTAAATATTATAGTTACAAAATAAATCATTCGTTTCGCAACAATCATAGCGATTAACTATTAAATAATAATGATCGTTTTATCATCAGGCAACTAAGTAAAAATACACAATCTTATACAATAATAAACTAATACATATTAGCTCAAATTGTGCCGACCTGACTCGAACGTCATTATGCGACGGTAGATGCCGAATGAGGTTTGCTGATGGACACGAGCCGAATGAAAGCCGCATAATAATTGCTTCGGGCTGCCTTTGTTGTTCAACGACAACTACCGAACCGTATAAACCGTGAGTAGTATCTTAAAAAGTAATATAATATACCTATTAATAATTGTTTCAGTATATTGACATTAAATACTTAAGTTTTTCATGATAAGCTAGCTCTTACTGATAACATGCCAAGCGTTATGCAAACTGTAACACTACCTGTTAGGTATACACGCAAGTTTCCGGTAAGTACGAGGTATCAGGCGTGCTACACACTGTTCGGGTCGAAATGATTCGGCACAGTAGAGTGGCAAAATATATATTTTTAAGGTAGCCGCCCGGCTGTGCCGAACTATGTGTGTAGCCCCCTAAAATATCATAAAGTTGTTCCTATTCTGTTACCTAGCGAAATACAAGGTTTATATTAAGTAATAAAAGTTACAGAATCATCAATCACAAGCCTTAACGTAACAATTCTGCCCAAGGTTGAAAACGGTATAAAACACCATACTTACTAACCTATTTACGTAAATCCGAACTTCGCTAATAATTTCCCTAGCTGTTCCGTGTTTTTCCTTATTACCCTAACATGTAAATACATACGTATACAAGTACCCATGTACCTGTAGAGACACATAAACTTTGGTATCGGTAACAAAAGTTTCGTTTGCCTGAAACAGGGTCGTAACATAAAATTTTACAACAACTTTAGACGTTACGTTATTATGGCTTTTTGATATCTTGCCATATCTAATAATGGGTTTATTACTTATAATTTTGAACATTTTGCTACCTGTTTTATTCGTACACCGACTGATTATTTTTATTAGGATTTAAATGTAGAAAGCTATTTTTGGGTGTTGACTAATTAAAAGTTGTTTTTTCCAAGATAGGTTGCACAAATACCTATAGAAAACGTTTTAATTAGTGATAGCTTTATTTTTTAAAGGTACAGTGCTAATTATAACATTACTAGCTGCGCCCCGCCGTTTCACCCGATCACTCGTAAATGTCGATCCCATGGGAATATCGGGATAAAAAGTAGCCTATATAAATTTTATCAAAATTGGTCCAGCCGTTTGAGCGTGAAGAAGTAACAAACATATAAACACACACACACACACATACTCACAAACTTTCGCCTTTATAATATTAGTGTGATATCTTCCTCATTTTCTGGAATTTTGCGTAGTAAATAAATTGCTGGGCAAAGGCCTTTCTTCTGTCTTTCCATTTTTCTCTATCGTTTGCCATTCTCTTCCAGTCCTTAGTAAGTGAATACTCACTTAATAAACGAAAAATACTGCCGTACTGGTCCAAATAATGCAAAGCTGGACTAAGCCTCAGCCACTACAACCAGATTAATTCCCACTTCCCGTAAGACAAACTACGATTTCACCATAAGAATACACGGAATCAATAAATCTATTGTACTGACATAATTACCTACCGTTATCTTAATATAGCTAATAATAATACAACAAAGGTACGGCCATACAATAGTTAATTCACTACACAAATGAATGGCGCTTTCTTGATAGGTTATCTTTATTGTATTCTGTACTGTGCGAAAACTAATTTTCGCACTTTCGGAGTGGCACATTAGTAAGGTAATTACGTCGTTTCGATGTGTTATGTGGGTTTGTTACCAGACAAAAAAAAGCACCAATCTTACTTTCTTTGGGAAATGTAAAAGAAAGGCGGTAGGTGATCAAGTAAGGGGGTGGTCAGCTGTATCCCAGTAGCGATCAAGTATTCCTATCCATAGAAAAGGGAAGATCCTCCGATCAGACAGACGTGTGTCGTGTCTGGTAGGCAACTGCCAGATGATTGGTGTCGGAACGTTGACACCGAGTTCCGGACGATATACATAAACTTCGACCAGATGTAGATCATGGAAAGAAGTATTTTCCAATACGGACCCATTAATGAATTCTTATTTTTTGTTAATTTTCATACAAACTAAATACCTTGACGTAAATCATCCGATACGCATGCCTCTTTATCCGAATTGGCAACGGCGTATTTTCATTCATAAGGTTTGACGGGCTGAAACCTGTCAAAAATAAGTTAAGACCCTTTCTTACTGCATAGCTCAATTAAATTTCATTAAATGAAATTACAAATATCTTTGTAACGAAGCCTTTTTAAGTACTACGCGTCTATAGCTTTTACAAATTAAATCTAACAAAGGAATTGTTAGATTTAATTTGTAAAAGCTATAGAAGCGTTTGACAAAGTTTATGGATAATAAGTACGTATGTACCTGTAAGCTAGTTGCGCGGTAAACTCTGCTTGCGCGTTGCAGGACGTTGCAGGATTCGCGTGACGTCAGTGTGATATGTAGTTTACATGTAGCGATGTAAATGCCGCAACAATACCTTTGCCAGACGTGGGGTAGTATTCACCAAAAACCGATATTTGCAGTAGTGCTATTCTGTTGAAATCTCCCCGTGAAATCTTAGGTGAAGTGAGCTTTAAATAAGCTGTCAATCCGTAGCATCAGGTGTCATGAGAGCTCAGTTCAAGCTCACTTCACCAAAGGTTACAGAATAGACCGGCTGGAATAGGTTTCCTAAAAAGAAGCCTGCGTTCAGGAGTTCTACAGCCATAATGAACACGTCATACTGTCTTCAAGTTAAATGCACACAAAAGGATATCCAGCACCTATCAGTGTCGTAAGCTAGCCGCAATTTAATTTTAAAGTTTGTAAGCAAGTATCGCGGGAGGACTACGTAGATTTGCATATTTGTGCGTTTAAGCACAGCGGGCCCTCCGCTGGGGCGCGCTGACTGATTGAATTATTAACTGACTGGTGGGAGGCCCACCGGTACTTTGTCCAGACGTGAGCCACATACGCGCCATGGATTTGCCTGTGCGCTCATGATTGTTATAATTACCAATCGCTGTCTCTCTCCGATAATGGACGCTTATTAGTCGATTTGCACGAATGTACTCGCCCGAAACGGGCGAATCGTCAAGTTTAAATAAAAACATTTTTTCTATAGGCGATTCGCAGGAATTGGCACGTTTTGAATTTTATGCAATGAAAGTGGACCAATGGCCTTGTGAAGACCGCAGGAACCCGCAGGCCGCAGGACGCAGGAAGTGGAGGTGCTTGGGGGAGGCCTATGTCCAGCAGTGGACTTCTTTCGGCTGAAATGATGATGATGACGATTCGCCCGATTTGAGCGAGTAAATTCGTGCGAATCGACTAATAAGCCATAATGGACGCACGTTTGCTGTCATAATCCCCTAATACTGTCTCTTCAGAATAATAATGGCACCGCATTGTTATTTATTGTATTTGTTATTGCTTATTGTGTGCGATTGGTAGGCTGAGGCAATTCCCTAAACAGCCAATTTCTGTGTTGTTAGATGAATTGATATCGATTTGAGCTCTTTCGTATTTAATTATAAGTTTACTGAATAATCTGGACTAGGACCTTTAAAGGAAAACAGCGAACTACATATTATTACTCCTTAGTAATAATATGTAGTTCGCTGTTTTCCTTTTATAAGAGGTAAAACGCGGTGTTTTACCGTTGGGTAGTCCACTTGGGATTGACCCCGTCTATCAGGCCACCACGTCAGGATCGCTGTCTTGTAGGATTATTCGAAATTAGAGGGCCTGATTCTCGAAAACCAGCAATAGAAATAAACGAATTTTGTTTGATTTGACCAATTAGATTGGGAATGACCTTCGGGCGAACGAATGTACAAACAAAGGCAAAACGCCAGTTATATTTCATCAAACTTATAATTGAGGAGAATCAAACAATTTTAATGGTTATTACATGATATCAATTCAGTTTTTATTAATAATTTATTCGGATTTCGATGAATTTATTCGGAATTCCTGTTGACTCGAAAGGTTGGTTTGAAGCTCAATCATTATTACATTAAATTAATCGTGAACTCATTTAATTGTAAATGACATGGTTAACAGATTAAATATTGCATTAAACTCGATACAGAGATAGGCTTTATGAGGTGCTTTAACAATGGAATACATTGTGTATTTACTCTCTTTTTAACCGACTTCAAAAAAAAGGAGGAGGTTCTCTATTCGGTTGTGTTTTTTTAAATGTTTGTTACGTCATTACGCCGTCATTTATAAACCGATTTGGAAAATTCTTTTTTTTTTTAAAGGATATACTTCCAGATTGGTACCATTTTTATCAAAATCTAGTTCTTATGATGGGATCCATGAGGAATTGAGGGAACTCCTCAAATATTATAGGCACACCTACAGCGATTTGGGTATTTTTTATAGTAACACGTGCATTTGCTCTCGGAAACCACCATTTGGTGAAGTGGAAATGATGAAGAAGACTACAAATGGCAACCAGAACTACTCAATAATAAGTATTTCACGGGTTGCGATTCGATTACTTTAATATGGTTGCTAAGCAATTTATGCTCGTGAAAATGCGAATGGTGAAATTGAGCTGATGGTGGAATACTAGCAGAACTCCTCAACAGTTAACGTCCCTGCATCGGGAAAAGCAATAGGTATTTTGTAAAAGGTAATGGGCAAGTTGTCATTAGCCTATTGTAACTTTAATTTCGGAAGTCGGTGGCAAAAACTAAAATACAGATCCAAAGACACCGACTTCCGAAATTAAAGTTATTTTTCACTTTGTAGTGTTTTTTTTGGAATTCGTTTATAGAGGTATGAGGTACAGGGTGTAAAGTTCACTCATACTCTATAGAAAAGGGAGGATCCTCCGAACAGACGGGTGTTATGTCTGGCGGGCACTGCCCAATGATTCATGTCGGGCCGTTGTATCTATGTTAATTGCGCGGTAAACTCTGCTTGCGCGATGTAGGATTTGCGTGACGTAGTATGACGCGTTGTTCGCATGTGGCGTTGTAGATACCGCTACATCACTCCCCCCCGGAGACCGGAGGTCGATAGTGGGCTGAGTCTTGTATCTTGCGATGCTTGCCAGTCCAGCTGAGGTTCCAGTGAGTCGGAACCGGTTGCCGCATAGTTCACGGTGAGTCGGAACTGTCTGCGAAGATGTCCCCAGTGAGTCGGGGTGGCGCTGCGTTATGCTCCAGTGCGTCGGATGTGGTACAGCGCCGGGTTGAGACTGACTGCTGGCGTCGACCAGGAGAGCGTATTTCAAGGGCTCTGCTTGTGGACCGGCCGAAAGTGCAGTGTGCTGTGCCGAGTTGCTTATGAGGCTGTGGGTGATGACCAGGAATGCGCGGTCGCTGCATGCTGGTGGTCAGGATACCCGTTGAAGCCGTGGAAGCTGGCTGGCTGGGTGACTCGCCGCTCTAAAGCTTGCGGGAGTGATGATGATGACGTCACGCTGTAGTATTTGCACGAAGGCTGCGCTGACGTCCATGTTCGGGGTCACCAGTATAGAGGTATGAGGAACAGGGTGTAAAGTTCACTCATACTCTATAGAAAAGGGAGGATCCTCCGACCAGACGGGTGTTATGTCTGGCGGGCACTGCCCAATGATTCATGTCGGGCCGTTGTATCTATGTTAATTGCGCGGTAAACTCTGCTTGCGCGATGTAGGATTTGCGTGACGTAGTATGACGCGTTGTTCGCATGTGGCGTTGTAGATACCGCTACACGTTTTTTTTTTGTTTATTATAAATCCCAATTCCCAACATTATGGAACTTCAATGTTCTGATTACTACTACATAAACTCAAGCCTTTTTCCATGAGGGTAGCGAGAAACTACAGAACGCCATCTGCTGCGATCCTTTTATACTCCTTTTGCATCGTTTACGTTCATATATCTACGGGGTAATTGCGTACCTCACTGTCAGTAGCAACGCCTTTCATTTTGACAGTCCATTGTGTTATTTACGTTCTTGAGCAGACAACATTTTTGAACATATGAAGTAATGTATTAGCAATAAATCCTTTAAAATTATTCAGATTGCGATTTTTACGTAATTAGCGTGGTGGTCATAGACGCACATACAATTATTACCTACTGCGTAATGTTGTATTAACACAGAAACCACAAAGAATTAGGTTAGCTCACAAACAGTTCAGAATGTATGATTCTATTTGAACAACTAAATTAACAATAACGTCTAAATTGTGTTTTATGCCGTTGAGGTTTCAGCTACAATATTAGGCCACCAATTGTTTCATAAATTATTTATTTAGGACAATTGTTTTAGGCCCTAGGAATACTAAGGCTCCTTGGTCAAGAGCTGCTGAGCTATTAACATAAGGTTTTTGACGTTTGGCATATAGAAGTGTGAGGGACAGGGTGTAAACTTCACTCATCCTCCATAGAAAAGGGAGTCCTCCCTTTTCTATGGAGGCTCCGACCAGACGATGCAGGCTTTTGCGTGACGTCAGTATGAAGCGTAGTTCGCATGTGGCGGTGTAGATGCCGGCCACAGACACATAGATTAGGTATTGAAAAGTGACACTTACACAAGTGAGGTTTTTTGAAAAGAGTCGTCGGTCTGTTGTAAGTGTCGTAACCAAAGTCTATATACGGTCACCATGTTTATTTCAGTCGGTTGAATGGTACCAGTGATGGTCATTTGTTTCTAAAGTCCTGAACTTTGCATCTAACTTCTTCCTAAGACTGCGGCGACACAATAGGGTCCGCAATTTACCGTTAAGTGACGTCACTGAACTCAAACATTATTTATGAAAGTAAGTTGGTGTGTTTCCCTAAACAGCGTTTTTTGGCACCGGAAAGTCAAACCCCTATGCCACCATTTTTTATGACAGCCGTCACTGCGACCGTCATATGGCAGCCACCGCAGTGGTAGGAAACCAACGCTTAATAGTGGGTACATATAATGGAACCTACCTATTACGGTTCATGAGATACAGCTCGCTGATAGACTGACGGGCAGACAGATGGACGAACCAATTGGTGGACGGACAGACAGATGGACGAACGGACGTGGGACGGACAGCGGAGGCTTAGGTTATAGAGTACCGTTGGTCTTTGAATACGGAACCCTAAAAAGGAATATTGTTAATAATATAATATGATGGAACATTATTATGACAAAATTACAATCAAGTGTCCTAATCTATTTTTAACACACTTGATTGTAATTATTTAATGGTACTATGAATTTTCAAAATACCGAATTTATTTATTAGCTTTATTTTATGCCTTGCCCGTAGCTCTTATAAGAAGGGTCCGTGGCTAAATAATAACAGCCGCACAGGTCTATCTTAGCTATGCTTGTCGCGGTTGGTCTGTGGATGGGTGACCATCTTTACATACGGAGACCTGTAAGCCGTTGGTCCCGGCTGTCATTCTGATCCGACAGTCGTTACGGGTAGCCAGAAGCCCGAAAGTCTGACAACCAGTCTTACCAAGGGGTATCGTATTACCCAGTAACTTGGTTGTGGAGGTCAGATAGGCAGTCGCTCCATGTAAAATACTGGTACCTATTCAGCTGCATGTGGTTAGCAGGGTAGCCGACCCCAACATAGTTGGGAAAAGGCTAGGCAGCTGTGGCAGATGTTGACATGTAGTCCTTATAAATAATGTTTTGTGTTGTGTAGGTACTTATTTATTTATTTGTTAGTAATGTTAGTTTTGTACTTAAATAAGGTTAGTATGTAGGTATTGTTAGGCTTAAGGGCCGCCTTTTGCAGTGAAAGCCTCCTTCAAACCGTTCCAGGTGGCTCTATCCTTTGCCCGTCTGGGCCATAAGTTTCCAGCTATTTGTACGATGTCGTCTACTCCATCTTTTAAATTGCCTTCCCGTCATTATATTTATATTTGTGACCACCTTTCATCCACAGCTCTCTGAATGTGACCTGACCATTTCCATTTCAGTGTCAGGACCTGTTTGACCACATCTCTAGCGCTTGGCCGTTTCCGTATCAGTAAACTTTTAACACTATCTTTCAATTTGATGATCATGTAACTTCGTTACCTCTTTGACAGCTTCTTATTTTATTTAAACCTACCGTCGAACTCATATAAATTTTCAAAATACCGAATTACGTTATTATAAATAATGTTAATTTATTTATAACTTAACTAGTTCTAAAAGTAGCGCAGACTGTTGAATTATATTGTTTGATGAAATGAATTCTGTGAATCTAGTCCGCGTGTGTATTCACATTCTTTTAAATTAATTCTGTGAATCTAGTCCGTGTGTGTATTCACATTCTTTTAAATTAATTCTGTGAATCTAGTCCGTGTGTGTATTCACATTCTTTTAAATTAATTCTGTGAATCTAGTCTGCGTGTGCATTCACATTCTTTTAAATTAATTCTGTGAATCTAGTCCGCGTGTGTATTCACATTCTTTTAAATTAATTCTGTGAATCTAGTCCGCGTGTGTATTCACATTCTTTTAAATTAATTATGTGAATCTAGTCCGCATGTGTATTCACATTCTTTTAATATAAATAGGTATGTGAATCTAGTCCGCGTGTGTATTCACATTCTTTTAATATAATTAGGAATGTGAATCTAGTCCGCGTGTGTATTCACATTCTTTTAGCTTGTTTCGCAGAATATGATTGTTATAACACGCTGAACAATAATCATGCATGAAAATTGATTTATTTACGTGTAAATACCAAGGGAATTATAATGAGTAACGCACTTGCATACCTACATAGTGGCCCACAGCGCATGTTGATAATAAATGAATAAATAATGTTGCCCACGATAATATTTTATAATAAATTGCCCACTTTATAGCGAAGTGGGTGTCAAGATCACAATGCACACTTAGCGCGATATATCACACATATTATAGTGGCTGCGGAAGGCCCAGTGCGGTGCGGTCTTCGTGAAAGTAATTTTACTAGAACCCTGCCTTTTGAACAGAATACCTCGCGCGGCCTGGATATGTGTCGTGACGTCAGTGATACAAGATTCCTTTGAGGTGAAAAGTTCGTTAGGCGTGAGTGTGAGTCAGGAGTACCAATGAAGTCTCGTCGATGCCGCAGACGGATGCTAGACGACACACCGAGTGTTCTATTACGTCACTCACATGTTTGACAATGGAAGCGGAACCTGTCAGAATAAATTATCTATTTATATTTTGACGGCACGGTTGGCGCAGTGGTTAAGCGATTGACTGCTGCGCTGCGTGTCGCGGGTTCGATTCCCGCACGGAGCAAATATTTGTATGACCTACAAGTAGTTGTTCCGGGTCTGGCTGTTTGAGTATAAATATGTGAGTTTAAATGTTTGTAAACGCACCCACAATACAGGAGAAATTACTAGGGTGGGGCAAAGTTAAAAAAAAAAAAAACTGTGGGTATAAATGAAATCCTCTGTGACATCATTTGACTTCAGTTTTTTCCGTTATAAAATTAAACCAAACTGTTATCATAATAGAACAACTAAAACGTGTTAATGCCGTAATAACTTACGATTCAGCAATCCAGACGCGATTATATTAATTAAACGTATGCGAAAGTTATTATTCATATCATAAAATTATTCACAAAGTTTTTTATAATGTTGTCGGAATAAACATGTTAGCACGCAAAGACTTTTTATGAAAACCAGCCGGTAAATAAGGCAAAGGTCCCAGTCGTATCCATTTGTCCCCCCGGAGCATTCGTGCGAATGGGCAAAAACAAGTGAAAATAAAGTGAAAACATTGTTATTCTCGAGTGGATTACCTTGCGTCGTGTTATTCCAGCCGGTGTGCTATCTCTGCGGGTAACAAACTATGGACTTCACCAGTTCCATACATTTAAATTTAAAAATAATTTCGTGACTTGCGGACTTCGGAACGAGCGCTAATTGAGTCCATTAAAGTTTGGTGGCGTGAATTATTTTTGTTCATGATTATATTTTCGCAGCTATCTACTCTCATAAAAAGGGGGAGCGTAATTACTTAGGCACGTTAATGTCCGTTATTACGGGTAATAGGGCATAATGTGAAAAATTATGTTTGTTATAATATAATTTAGTGGCATAAGACCGTGTGTAATCAGATGGTTAGATAAAACTTGTTGGGATGTAATCCTGAAAAAAAATTGGAACCTTTGCCTTAAATACTGGGAAACAAGAATTTACAAAGTCTCTATGTGCCTACTTGTTTATGCTATTTGTGTTACTTTTTTGCGTTTCACGGAAACGCGAATGCCGAAATCCTCTAAGCCTTGACATGAAATAAAAAAAATCTTTCAAATTAGAAAGCTGCGACTAATTTCCATTCGCATTCCGCAACATTTTGTTCCCAAATAAACTGTGAAGTTAGTGCGAAATAAACTGGAAACAACATTATTCTTGTTGAGATTATTTCGTGTTATCTAAGACGTTTATTCTTTCCATGCGGACATGACTATTCTGCGGTGTTGATACTGTATTCACTTATTATTTTATTTTCACTCCTCTACTTCTTTGACGCGAGTAGATAAGAGTTTTTATAGCTGTTTATTTTTGTAATGGTTTACATAATATTCGTTTTTAGTAGGTATGAAATAATACAGTTTGGGGGGATAAGTGGGGTGGTTTGTAACAAATAATATAGAGACGTAAGTCCATGGTAAAAGAACGTAAAGACATTCGTTTTGTATTTATAGTCCCACCGACAACTAGATCTGCTGTATCACACTAATATTATAAAGGCGAAAGTTTGTGAGAGTGTGTGTGTGGGCACCCCCACACACACACTCTCACAAACTTGTCTATATGTTTGTTACTTCTTCACGCTCAAACGGCTGGAACAATTTTGATAAAATTTGGTATGGAGGTAGGACACCCTGGATTAACTTAAAGGCTACTTTTATAATATATTACCACGGGATCGAAAATTATGCGGGTGAAAGGGGAACGGAATAACTCGATCTGACCAAGACTATACGGCCTTTCTTCTCAGAGTAGTCAGATAGGAAACGCCGACCTCATCTAGTTTTGACGTATAAAAGTGTTTGTACAAACCTACTTACAGACATTAAATCATTTATTTTATTGTGTATGTGTGATTATTATATCAATTTTATGTTTTGTACTGGAATGGACTTTTTCTGAAAATAAATGAATTATTAATAATTATTTATTATTAATCATTATCACTAGCTTCTGCCCGCGACTTCGTCCGGGTGAAATTTCTTGTTCCCCCTGGACTTACCACATCGCATTGCATCATCTGCCTGCCGTGTCGATTCGTTTTCGCTTAGCGATATTTCTGACTGTAAGACGACCCAGTGACCCTTTCTTTCTTTTTGCTCGGCTCCCAAGGGTCACAGCGTGATGTTAAATAGCCTTCTTCGAGAGTTGGGCTATAGGTAGTTTCAGAGATTAACGCATTCAAACAAACAAACTCTTTAGCTTTATTATGAGTAATATAGATAGATTTACGCGAGAGAAATCACGGTCATCAACTAACTGAATAATGAAATGATACCAATTATTCTCAAAATTCCTTCTGGATTCCAACGCCTAATTTCCAACAAAATTGAAAGTAATCTCAGAATTACAATCTGAAGTATTATTATACTGTTGAGATCTAATACTGAGGCTTTGTTAGGGATCTCGGTCACTGTTCTAGTCTAGGGAAGCGATCCTATAAATGAATAGTTTAGCTGAATCATACATTTCTGTGAAGCTTTCCGTCGTCCATTTATATGGAAAGTCGACTTAGATGGTAACGTTTCTCACGTATTGAAATTAACTTGTAAGTGTGTGTTGTATTAATTTATGAGACGACTATAGGACAACCTTGTAGACAATTTTCTATTTTATTAAGTACCTGGTACTGGTACCCAATTACTTAGTAATTGGGTTCTGGCGGTCAGATAGGCAGTTGCTCCATGTAAACTACTGGTATTCAGCTGCGTCCGGTTAGACTGGAAGCCGACCCCAACATAGTTGGGAAAAGGCTAGGCAGATGATGATGATTAAGTACATGTTGACAGGCTTACACTGTCCTTCTATACCTACTAACACTATAATTTGAAAACATTGTAAAAACCAATCTATCTATATATATAAAATGGTAAACTGACTGACTGACTGACTGACTGACATATCAACGCACAGCCGAAACCACTGGGTCTAGGAATGTGGAATTTTGCACACGGCTTCCTTTTATAATGTAGGGGAGCACTAAGAAGGGGTTTTTGGAAATTCAACCTTTAAGGGGGTGAAAAGGGGGGATTTCGTTTGTATGAAAAATCTTATTCCTTGAGTTAATAAACTTGAAACTTGGCACGAATACTTATCTAAGTAAATGATTAAGTTTGGCATTTTTTGTTTTTCTTAACTACCCCCTAAAAGGGGATTGGGGGGTGTCAAAGTTTGTATGGAAGAATTTTAACGGGCTTTCCGATTAACTTGAAACTCAGTATTTATACTTAAGACTAAAAATAGATAATAACGTGTATCAGGGTTTTTCGAAAATGTACCCTTAACAGGGTAAAAAGGGGTAGTTAATTTTACAGGGGAGGATTTTACTGCGTGGCTTGATTAACTCGAAAATTGGTATAAATAATCTTTGAGTCAAGTCATGAGCACATCCCAAAGGATTTTTCGAAATTCCACCCCTGTGGGGGTGAAAAAATACAGTTTATATGAAAAATCTTATTCAATTGGTTAATAAACTTGAAACTTGGCAGGAATACTTATCTAAGTAAATTATGAAGTTTGGCAATTTTTGTTTTTCTAAACTACCCCCTAAAGAGGGATTGGGGGGTGTCAAAATTTGTATGGAACAATTTTAACGGGCTGTCCGATTAACTCGAAACTCAGTATTTATACTTAAAACCAAAAATAGAGAATAACGTGTATCAGGGTTTTTCGAAAATGTACTCCTAACGGGGTGAAAAGGGGTAGGTAATTTTACAGGGAGTAATATTACGGGGAGGATTTTACTGCGTGGCTTGATTAAGTCGAAAATTGGTATCAATAAATCTTCGAGTCAAGTAATAAACACATCCTTAACGATTTTTCGAAATTCCACCACAGGATACAGTTTATATGAAAACCTTATTCATTTGGTTAATGAATTTAAAACTAAATGGAGTTTGGGGGTGTAAATTTTGCAAGTAGCCGAGTTCATTTAGGATTGCTATCGACACGCTAAGAAGAAGAAGGGGTTGATTTTACTGCTTGCTTCCATTAACTCGAAAATGAGTAGGTATCGGTCTTTGAGTCAAGTATGGACACGTCATCCTAAACGATTTTTCAAAAATCCACCCTTGTGGGGGTGAAAAGCGGGGATCCTGTTTATTTGAAAAATCTGATTCCGTTGATCTACAAACTTAAAAATTGGCCCGAATACTTATTAATCTAAATAAATGATAAAGATCATAAACATACATATTCGAAATTTTGAGAGGAAAGTACGAAATACACGCGGACGAAGTCGCGGGCAAAGTGCTAGTTATTTATATAAGAGTAACCGTGGAGTGTCTTGCCGGCTTTTCTCCATAGGAAACGACCAATTTGGAACCGTGCACCTAGTTTCTGACGTGCCATAAGTGCCCATGTAGGTTTATGTGAAATAATCAAAAAATATCTTCTTCTTCAAAATTCAAAGTCCTGACTGACTGATATATCAACGCACAGCCTAAACCGCTGGTCCTGGAGACATGAAATTTTGAGGGTGTGTTCTTTGTGAAAAGTAGGTATCCACTAAGAATGGGTTTTTTGTAATTCCACCCCTAAGAGGGTGAATGGGGGGAGGGTGAAATTTGACGCGGACGAGGTCGCAGGCAGAAGCTAGTAAGTAATAAAAGGTCGCTTTTGCTACCTACCTAAATTATTTTTCAAGTATTTTACGGTCTTATTTCAACATGGGCCTTCCGCAATATTTTTTTTCAACCTTATTTCCCCACTGCTGGGAAAAGGTCTCTCCCATAGCTTTCCATTGTACCTTGTGCGTTGCCTTCTCCGACCAATGACCGTCACGCATTTCCTAGGCGCCCGTCCTTCTGGCACCCACAATAATAATAAATAAACGTTTGTAAGATAACAGTATTTGATCAACCTGACAAACACAAGCTAATAAAAAAAACAAACACACATCGCACCCCGCAGCATTTATCTAAAACAACATGGCCGTGGTCGCAAGTTAGAGACACTAGTGAATATTTATGGTGCCCTATATTCTAAGCGCTATAGGTGTACATTGGAGTGGTTGTCGGGCGTATTTGCGAGTGTAAATTGAAACATGTCGAGAGTTAATTGCGTCCAGGCCCGGTGGGGGAGGGGCCGCGGATAATCCTGGGCCCTGCGACCGGCGACCGACACCGCGCCTTGCGACCTTTCGCCAAAGATAAACGCTTACCGACACCATAGCTCGGATAGTGCGAATTAACAACGAAATTGCCGTATTTTGTTTTTGGAATTGCTGGTGTCTGGGGAATTGGTTTGTTTGTGAAATTGTTTCAGTTTAATTTAGCACAAGCCGTGTGGCGATAGGATAATATTCCATTGGTAAAAATCACAAACAAACTTTCATCTCCTATTTAACCCTTCTAAGGATTATAAAATAATTGGCAGCGCCCCGCAGTTTCACCCGCATAAGTGTCGATCCCGTGGGAATATCGGGATAAAAACTATGTCCTTTCCCGGACTCAAACTATCTCTAAACCAACTTTCATCTAAATCGGTTCAGCGGTTTAAGCGTGAAGAGGTAACAGACAGACAGACACACTTTCGTATTTATAATATTAGTATGGATATAGTGTGATTGTGTATATGGATTGCAGTTTTGAAAGAAATGGCGTAGTCTTGACATCAGTTTTGATCTGAGGAATATACGTACTTGTATAAGCTGAATAATAGATTTCGCTTTAGCAGTAGGTATACATAAATGTACACCAAACGCTCCCCGGGATACTAAGCCCTCGAAGACTGGCTTTTATGTTTATCCCAGCATATTCGTGTACCCCGTAATGATGCCTATTTAATTGCAAACTACGCATACAATACACATTGATCAGTCAAAATCCAATATACCAATTTCCTAAACACACTGTTTTCCTTGTTATTCTAACTTCATTCCTATTTACTGGGTTACGTATAAGGCTTGTATACAGCAGCGTTCATTTACGAGCTGACAAGTTTAAAAGATAAGGCGCTCACTCCTGTTGCAGTAAAACGTGAAACGAGCCTTTTTTTTCTTTTTTATTCTGTTGTCTTTGCATATTCATCATTTCAATTTACGTTGAAAAAAGACTTGGGAGTTAACTTGTAATTTTCTTCGCCCTTTATTATGGTTAAACATAAAAGTTCTATAAATTCCTAATAATAAACAATAGTATCCAATTTATTAAAATTGTATTGTTTCTCTTAAAGTTTCGAGCTAGTAATAAAATATTGAGTATCTAAAACTGCGTTGTTTTCCTTCGAACTAAATGCTATTGATTAGGAGCGAGCTGAGCCGGCAATTCCTTGAATTTCTGGTTCATTGTGCCATCTGCTGCATTGCGAAGGATTTGGCTAGCGCACTCGAAGTCGGTATGGGTACTATTATTTTATCGATTTCATTATTAACTAGAGCTTAGCACCGAAACTACTTTAATACAATTAACCCTAATGGAATAAAAAAAAAATCATGGAAAAATATTTTAGCGATGCATTGCATCTACGCAACTTCGTAACCCGTAGCACACCCCGCTACGCCGTAGCCACCCGTGCTACGATGACGTCTACGCGCGGAATTTACGTATAAATCATTTAAAAATACCAAATAAATAATAATTAGGTACCTATCTACCTTATCAGCCTGACATACACCCTGCATGAATATATACATATTTGAACGCTACGACGCGGCGGCGTTCAAATATGTATGTATTCATGCGTGCTCACAGAGTCACACAACAAATCTCTCACAAAATTTCTACATGATTAACACAAAAGTTTAAAAAGGAAAATTCCCCACCGCCAACCCTGCGCTGCTGGTAGGCCACAAACTCCGCACAAGCCTCCTCACGGAGTGTCATCGAGTAGTAAAACAAAGGCCTCCTTATTGCACAGGTTGAGCTCGTCATAATTTCAACAAGTTTATGTGCGTTCAACAAGAGTAATGTCGTACCTGATTTATGTTTGTCGGCTGTTGTAGACTTAGGACAGAACAGGTTTATGAATCTTTGTTACCGGAAACTTTAGTGTAAGGAATGTGTGTGGATTCTCTGTAGCAAGGGAATGGAGAATCTTGTTGCAAAAAAGTGATATTTTGAAACGTGTTCTAAGTGAACTTTAAAATAATCACAGTTAGGTCTGAGGGGCAATTCAAGTTATTTTAAGAACTTTCACAGTCCGATCTCAGTCTCAATTTGTCAGAAATACCTCTAAATAGCATTTTTGATATTGATTGTCGCTGAGATGGGATTGCGATTAGAATTTCAACGTTTTTGATTACGAGAATTGGTCTTCTGGTGTACCGTTGAAGTCTTTTCTTGACTATTGAAACTTATTTATCGCAAAAATACAGCAAAGTATTCAGGGATGAGATCGGTTTCAGACGAAAAGAAATACACAAGGTGGTCCGACGACCTTGTGAAGGCCGCAGGAACCCGTTGGATGCGAGAAGCACAGAACCGGTCGAAATGGAGGTGCTTGAGGCCTATGTCCAGCAGTGGACGTCTTTCGGCTGAAATGATGATGATGATTTTGGCTATAATAATTTATTAACTCTTTCATTATAATTGTGATGATATCACCACAACCCCATTGGATTAATTGTAGCATATCCTTGTACTTTGCTAAAAGTTCAACTGGAAGCGGCCTTGAGGGTATTTTCCCATAATCATCATGATCCTCTCATACAAAACCTAATCCCGATCTAAAAACGTCTCCGTAATGTAGGACATGCGCGGCGCCGAATTATTCGACTGTGAAAGAGTGATATTAACTTTCCCAACTTTCTCCACTTGAACTCCGTCTTAACATTTCGCCGAAATCATAATAGCCTTCTTTTCGGCTCCGATTCCTCAATGTTGACTTTGAAAGTCGAATTCAAGAGGATTTGTTATCTTTGTCTTTCAAATCCGATTGAATTCAAAGAAGATCGGACTATCTTCTGGTATCAGCTTCATAGTAATTTACAACTTGTTTAAAAGTGTTCAAAGAACATTAACTTGTCATAGTCCTCATCGTTCTTTCATAAGTTTCTCGGCTTCTCATCGCTGCAACTTCATTCCGTTGTTCTTTAAAGCCTGGTGCAAGTCAAAGGAATTGCAACTGTTCCAAGTGTCTCAAACGGAGCTCCAACTCGAATATTAACTGAGGATTTAGTATTTAGTCGAGAGTGGAAATTGAAACATGTTTGGAGTTAATTGTGACTAGGGCCCGCGGTCGCTTCAGTTCGCGCCGAATTTGGGATTCAGGGCGTAGACACAATGCAAACTTTAGCTTGTTGTTCGACAAACTCTTTGTTGTGTTCATAGAATAATGAATTCTGGTGATTTGCGAAAATAGATGTTTTGATTGTCACCTTATTAGTGATTTGTTAATTTCTATTAAAAATTAGCTGACCCGAGCGACGGACATTGTCCTGTCCAATTTTCAATAATTCATACAAAAATTCCAAACAAAAAAGGACGGTGAGTTTTTTCCGAATTTGAACATTTTCCGGAAAACTTTTCAATTTTTTTTTTGCACGGTGGCAAGGACTCCGACGCTTACACTGTAATCATGAATACCTACGCGGTCAGAATGTATGGAACAGCAATTTTTTTTTTAATAACCGTCTGTAAATTTCTACGCTATTTCAGAATCATGTGCTGATTTCATGGTTTGCGCTTGTCGGTGTCCCTGCCACCCTTTATAAAAGAACCTAATTCGTACTATTAAGAACATTTTACAAAACAAAAAGTAGACTAATCTGTCTAGCCCTTCTCAAATAATGCGCTTACCAACTAACAGCATTTATTTATATTTAAATCCCTCTAATAAGTAATCAGCTGTGTTAAGGAACAAAGACAAATCCCTTGAGATAACACAAAAGCACGAGAGTAACATGTTATCCTAGGAAACAAAGGTGTTCGACAGCGGGACGGTAAATTAAACAATTAAATAGATCATTAATGGATGAAGTGTGGATGTAAATGAATTGGGTTTCGACAGTTTTGTTTGTTTTCACGGGTGGACACTGGGGACGATGGCCCTTGACTGAAGCGCAGGCCGCACTCGCCCCACTGTCGTAACCAATTTTACATCCGATATGAGTGACGAGCTACATTAAAAGGTAACATTACCGAATTCTCGTTAATTTACATTGACTTTCTGTTAATCGGTATGGACGCTTAATGATGGGGAAGCTCCTCTTTGTACGTTTTAATTCTGAATAAAGAATATCTCGCAAAAAAGCTGATTGTTTATGAATCGCAATTCATGTTTTATATTAATTTCGTTAATCACTTTTTTTGTGTAGCAAAAGTTAATTAAACTCTTGTTGACAGTATCAAATACATAAAAGAACTGGTTTTATGGTACCTACTGCATTATTTGTTTGGGAAAATAGGTAAATGTAGGTATGTTGTAAAGGAGAAGGGAATGACTCCATAGATTCCTGGGCCCAGGTGTTAAATGAATCAAACTAGCCTACCCCCCCTGCCAGCCTGCCTAGCCTATTAAATTTGACAGATTGTAGTAGCTTGATGTGCTGGCGTTTCTTTAATAGATTTTTAACTGTATCGCTACAGCACAAGGTTCAAAGTAGATTGGGAAAATTTTACAGTTTCGGGTAGCTGGATGTGCTGGCGTCTGCACAGATCCATTTTTGTAAGATTTGACAGCGGACTTCTTAAACCTTATTATTTTCAGTGGATCTTGTGGCTAAGTAATAACAGCCGCACGGGTCTATCGATCAAGTTACGCTATGCTTGCCGCAGTTGGTACCGTGGATGGGTGACCATCTTTACATACCAAGACTCCTCCGTGTCTCGGCAAGCAAGTTAGCCGTTGGTTCCGGCTGTCATTCGTGGATCTTGGACAGTCGTTACGGGTCGTCAGAAGCCCGAAAATCTGACAACCAGTTAAGACTGGTTGTCAGATTTTCGGGTTTCTTGGGTAAGCCAAGGAGTATCGTATGTATTACCCAGTAATTGGGTTGTGGAGGTCAGATAGGCAGTCGCTCAATGTAAAATATATGTAGATGTATGCTGTCTAACCGGATGCAGAACCGGTTAAACTGGAATCAGTTGGGAAAAGGCTAGGCAGATGATCAGTGGATCAAACATTTCACTGTCATCCACTTACCTTAGCAACTAGTACCAATAATTTGTAACACATCGTGTTACAATACACGTGGCGTACAGTCGAAGTAACTTTAGATAATTACACATTCCATTTGTCCAGTTAATCCGGGCCTAATCGGATGGCGCGTGATAAGGGTTGGCCCACCGTAGGTGCGATACCAGTGACGTCACTACTTTGTAGTACCTGCTTTAAATGCGGCAAAAGATTTCTATCTACACATATTGGCCGGGATATTATTTGAAAAGATAATGGTTTTTTTTAATAGGAGAGAGAAAATATCAGTTTTGCCGGTGTCAGTTCTTTCGGGAGACCTTTGCCCAGCCGTGGGACAACCTGGGCTAAGATATATGAGAAAAAAAGTGGCAGCAGGATGAAAAAGGATCCTATGATACATTAACATCCTAAATGGGGTAACAAAATTCTAACATTATTATATTCATCATTAGGTACCTACTGTTTATTTCACACAGAGTAAAGGAAATTGGAAGAGATTTCAAGTGTCACGATAATTTATTGGATTTTTTATTAGTATTTTTTTATGTGCTGTGCCTTCTTCGTGCAATCGGTTAGGAACGAGTCCAAATCTTAAGCCTAGACGGAGAATGAAAATTATGAGGAGACTTACCCAGTAGTGGAAAAAAAATGTTTTTAAAAAGATCCTATGATTCATGTACATCGCAAATGGATCAGCAAAATTCTATCATTATTCGCACAGTGCCCAGAATACGCATTGATGATCTATGGTTTCCCACAAAGATTTAGTGAATTTGATTGAATTCTTGAAAAAAAAAAATAGTTACAGTAAAGTTTTAACAATTAATTCCGGTCTAATCGGAGGGTGAATGATAAGGGTAAACCCGTTTAAGGTATGGCCTTGGCACATTTACTTGAACCGTACGGTTTGAAATATTTATTTAAAGAAATTGTGTAGGTACGATTAGTTAGTTAGTTTATAGTCGATTAGTAATTTAGGACTGATTTTTCAATCATCTGATAATTTTATTCGAGTAATAATTGACGGTTATTTCATACAAAAACTGTCAAATGTCAATTTTATTCCACGAATAAAAGATATCTGGCTATGGAAAAATCAGCCCTAAGTAGTGTAAATTTAATAAGTTTATTTATTTATTTTTATTTATTTATTAAAATCTCCCTACCACTATCATTACAGGTAACCCAATGCGATAGTGTGGTCTTAAAATTAATTTAACTTACAATTAAAACTATGAATAAGGAAGTTGTATACAGGGTGTAAAAAGACCAATCACATAGCCTTCAACTACTTATTCTGTACATCAAACTAGTAACATTGCACATAAATATCTGCTGGGCAACGACTTTTATTTTTGGTGTGAAAATATTCTGTGTGAAAATTGTGCACAATGTACAGAAAGCGTCACTATGTCCTAACCCCTCAAGTTTTAAAATGTTACACTGCTACAACATTGAATTCCTTACGAATAATCTAAAGAATACTTCAAAAAGAGTCCATTGTGTTGACTCGGATTCGAACCATCGCATCACCGAACGTCGTCATACTCATACCGGCAGTTTGACGAACTAGCCAGCGAGCCCATACGAATTGCGATGAAATTGTTATCTACTATCGGCTGAGTCATTATATCTTTAGGTCCCTGTCTAATCGAAAGATGTTATAATTTGAGGGTATCCATTAATTTTACTTACTTACGTTGTCTTTTTAAAATTAATCCATACCTTCAAATTAGAACTTTGTATACGTTCACTTAAAACGGCGAAGAGTAAACGACTACTATTTATCAATTATTTTTTTAAATGATTTCTGATTTTATGAGAACTAAAATAGTTGTTCTGTTTGTTGTAAAATAAGATCATAGTTTTGTTAAATAATAGCAATAATAAATATAAATAAATGATTAATAAAGTATTTTATTTTTCTTGATTTTTTAATTCTTTATAAATAATTACTACTTAAAACAAAATAGAAAAATATATTAAAATAATATAATGAACAAAAAGCACATTTCGTGCCTATATAGGATTTGAACTTCCAATCTTATGCACGGTAAGCGGTCTTGAAACCTCCAGTCTATTTAGACGATGAATAAGTTGTCGTAAATGTTAACCCTATTATTGTTGCTTGTCGTCGCAAAAGTATTGTTTTATTGAAAAAAACAATAATAAAAACAGAATTTAAAAAAAAAACTTACTTAAACTTATTTATTCACTAAAACAATACATTATTTAAAATAAAATGTTTTGCAAAATACAAAAACCAACTTGGGCCTATCACGGATTTGAACGCACATGTCTTTTGGTGGGGTAACTACTTAATGCAGCTGTGTGTACCTAACACACGCAAACATTGTGCTTATGGGTGCATGCAACGGTACAGGGGTCGTGGGGCTATTTAAAGGTATTTTATAACATAAAAAACTGGCCAAATGCGAGTCGGACTCGCACACGAAGGGTTCCGTACCACAAGGCAAAAACGCCGAAAAAAACAAGTTTGTTGTTGGGAGCCCCCTTAAATATTTATTTTATTCTCTTTTTAGTATTTGTTGTTATAGCGATCTGTGAGAATTTCAACTGTTTAGCTTTGCAATTGCAATAGCAATTGTTTGTTTTTGAGTCTGAGTTACTCTAATAAAGAAAAAATCTATTCTATTCTATTCTATTACGGTCCATGAGATACAGCCTGGTGACAGACGGATAGTGGAGTCTTAGTAATAGGGTCCCGTTTTTACCCTTTGGGTACGGAACCCTAAAAAATTGTTTCCGTAAAAAAACCTCAGTAAAAGTTGGAATTTTTACCTTCAATATCTCCGTAACCAGGTACGGTTTTACACCCGTTATAAGCATTTTAATTTTCAAAATTAATGATTTATTTTCTTTGAAACAAGAGAAAATACACAGTATAGAGCTTTCGTTTCTTTACAGATCCGTGGTTTAAGAATATTTTATTTAGTTTGCAATTATGAAGGTTAGTTTTATATAACGAAGTAGGCATTGAATTACTGTAATTCAATCTACTATAATTTCGGAAGTCGATATCAAAAAAACGAAAATGCGAAACGAACGACACCGACTTCCGAAATTAAAGTTATTTTGCAGTTTGTAGTGTTTTTATGGGAAGTCGGTTGTTTTATTTTTGTAAAAAAAAAAATATTTTTCACTTATAGTCCGTCAAATTTCTTTAATAGATTTTTAACTTTATCGCTAAAGACTAAGGTTCAAAGTTGATTAGGAAAATTTGACAGTTTCGGGTAGCTTGATGAGCTGGCGTCTGTACTTACCCCACAAAATTCATCTAACACTACTTGCTATGTAAATATCAGTGAAAGGAAGTTATTAAAACATCATCAATATAAACTAAATGGAAAAAATCATCATCATCATCTGCCTAGCCTTTTCCCAGCTATGTTGGGGTCGGCTTCCAGTCTAACCGGATGCAGCTGAATATCAGTATTTTACATGGAGCGACTGCCTATCTGACCTCCACAAAACACCAGTTACTGGGTAATACGATACCCCTTGGTAAGACTGGTTGTCAGACTTTCGGGCTTCTGACTACCCGTAACGACTGTCAAAGATCCACGAATGACAGCCGGGACCAACGGCTTAACGTACTTTCCGAGGCACGAAGGGGAAAAAATCGTATTATTGAAGCTAATTCAAAAACTGCCCAAGCAAAGTTAATAAAATTTATATGGGACCACCCCTCTAGGGCTTACCTTATCCATTAAAAAAATAAATTTGTAAATCCGTCTATAAATGACGGAGTTATGCCCGAGCTTACATTAAAAAATATGTATAAACATCCAAATTGAGAACCTCCTCCTTTTTTGAAGTCAGTTAAAAATAATAAAGTACCTACCTGAAATAATGTCGATACAGTTGCCACCATTTTGAGCTACACCTCATGAATATGATACCTTCGATTCGGTGTGACTCGCGAAACTTTGACAGTCACGGCAGGCATTTCCTTTTGCCCTTTTTTATATAGAAATTTCACGGCTAGTAGCCGCGAACGATTTATGAATTTAACACAGGATATTATTAGATTTTCTTCATCCTTTTTCATTTCTTCGATATACGTTTGAAACGTGTGAAGAAACTATGGATAGTATTGATCACTAGCTGTTGCACGCGGTTTCACTCAAGTCATAAATAGAAAGAACATAATAATATACATAAACATATATCATGTGTTAATTCATTTACATTTAATTGTTTAGAGTTCCGTACCCAAAAGGTGCCAACGGGACCCTGTTACTTCCGCTGTCACAGTGACAGTTGAAATTTTCACAGAATGTGTATTTCTGTTGCCACTCGGATATCTATGGTTGCCACTATAACAGCAAATATTAAAAATAAATAAAGTTAAAAATTTAAGGGGGTCTTCATACAAGAAACGTGTTTTTCCAGCGTTTGTTGCCTTGTTGTGCGGAACCTTTTGTGCACGAGTCCGACTTGGGCTTAACCGTTTTTTTACAAAAAAAACAGGGGTACAGATATAGCTTGCAGAGTAAGCAAACTGTTTGTCGAAGGACCGATGGGCTGTGGAGCAGACGAGTCTTTGGGTGGAGACCGAGTATCGGCTAGCGTAGTGTGGGGCGCCCCCCACCCCAGGTCTTCGGTCCATCTAGTACCCTCACCTCCTCTATAAGGTCTTTACCTTATAGAGGTGACTAAGACAGACTGGGAGAGGCCTATGTCCAGCATTGGACTGCCATAGGCTGAGTTGAATTCATTTCAGCCTATTTGTGTGTCTTTTATCGAAATCCGTTCAGCAGTTTAAGTGTATCTAATTCTGTAACAAACATCTAAACTGACAAACATTCGACAAACCACAATTTAATTACTAGTAGGAGGATATGATTTCAAAAGCCTCTAAAATATATGAATTATCTACCGCTAAATACTGAAACCTCATTTGTGTGAAATAATTCTAATTAATATTAATTAAGCTCAAAAGCTGTGACCATAATATTAATTACCTTTTTCATTCATTGTGTTGTTTATTACATTATGTGATCGGTTTTGTATTTACCATCGATAGCAGGATTCACTTGTAAATGGTTTTTAGGGTTCCGTACTCAAAGGGTGACAACGGGACCCTATTACTAAGGCTACTCTGTCTGTAAAATTAAAGGGGGTCCAGACAAAAAGCTTAGTTTTTTCGGCGTTTTTTGCTCGATCTCTACTGAAGTACAATTTTTTTTTCTAGCTTTCTCTGTTCCACTCTTAGCCTTTGCCAAGGAATGGGGCAGAGCAGGCTAAAAAAAAGTAGTATTAAATATTGCACGGCGGGCGGTACGGAACCCTTCGAGTGCGAGAGTCCGACTTGCAATTGGCCGCTTTTTTGAACGGTTTTTGTTACTGTGGCGCTCGAAACAGGTGCGTCCTTTGATCAGGAACAGCGCCACATTACAATTTTTTTAACCATTGAACTCGCGCCACTGTTACCGTAAGCGACACCGCGCGTGTTTTGTTTATAAGACGATTAAAAAAATACCCGCTTCGGATGTGTTCGGCTGTCCTCGGGATGTACTCGGTTTTAATGTGTATCCGATATGTCAGTGGGTGATGGCAAAGTATTCTGTTTGTGTTTTGTTTTCACTTCTGTCAGCACTCCCGGAGTGCCATTGTTTTTTTATTTATGTAATAAGTCCCATGTATCTAATGGTGCGAGCTTATTAACAGAATTACTATTTGAGAATACATGGAAAAATGCCAATTGCATTTTGTTCCTTTTTAGGGATGTCGCGTACTATGCGACAACGACCACGACTAATCGTACCTACGACCAGCCGCACGAGGTCTCTTAGGGTGGTTGCATACAGATGCGGGTTCCCGGTAAAGGCAAGTCGGTACCGATCCGATCGGTAAAAAAACCGTGTAACGTGTAACCGTGTACTTATGCAGTCACATAAAGAAACAGGTAAAAACATCGTAACCATTTCTTTCCGTACCGTCGTCGTAACCATTTCATCAGCCTGCAGCATTTTGTACCGAAAAACTCGCTGTTTTATGTACGTAGTACGTATACCTAGAAATAGTAGAGTAAGCTAAGCGCACATTACAACCGCAACGAGCCGCAACGCATTTTCGTATAAAAAAGTGCGGTGCGGCCCGCTTGTAGTATGCGTGTGGTTCATAGAAAATATACAAAAGTGATGAAGGAGGATTTTTGCAATGCAATAAGTTGCGTTGCATTGTATTGCAGCCTGCCTCGGTCTGCTTTAGCCTTTAGTATGCATTTCATGCTTCATAACGACGCCCGTATTTGTCTACTACTTCATAAGTTTAAAGTGACACTCACATGGTAAGACGGAGACTAGTCTATAACTTTTTGCAGTTCATCGCGTTCGGAAGCTGTGTAAAAACCGCGGCTGCCACCCCGAAAATAACTCATGTGTTGAGAGACAAGAAAATGTAATAAAAATATTCAGTGGAGTTGAAAACAAAAATATGGGACGGAAAATGAGAACAGGGGGAAAATTGCATCAGTTACTCTCACGCAATCTTACTGAATATTTTTTGAGAGTTTATTGAATAAATATACATAATTTTCTCTTTCATGTTTCAAAAGTGCTTTACACTGGCGGCGTGGCTGTTCTAATACCTTACCGCCTACCGACTACTCGGAAATAAATACTTGTACGTGTCAATGTAAATCAACCCAATCGTGGGTTCGATTCCCACCCAGGACAAATGTTTGTGTGATGAGCATGATCATTTGTTCTGTGTCTGGGTGTAATTTATCTATATATGTATGTATTTAGAAATATATAAGTATGTTTATCAGTTGTCTAGTACTCATAACACAAGCTCTGCTTAGCTTGAGACTAGACGGCGTTGTGTGATAGTTGTGGAATATTATTATTATTATTATTTTCGTTTATTTGTCTATTTACACATCTAATTACATTTTTAAATATTTCTTAAAATATAAAATAAGTATAAAAAACATTTAAAAATATAAAAAAATAGCGATCCGCCGGTGTCGGGAGCAGGGTCCGATTATTACTATTATTATTATAATGTTAGGAAGTATTACGTTTGTAGGTATTGGCGCCGATTCTGTTGTTCACAAACTAAACATTATTTAAGTTCAGTGCATCTTTTGCTTTTTATTTTATTAAGAAAAGGACAGAAGATAAAGTTTAGTTTAGCCCTGTCATATTAATCAGCACCTGACACAATTCCATACAAGTTTAGACGTGATTAAAAACTTGCCTAATAGAATTAGGTACGTCAATTTACGTCATGCGCTGATTAATTTGACAGGACTAAACTAAAATTTATCTTCTGTCCTTTTCTTAATGAAATACTCGTATAACGAAAAACATGCACTGAACTTAAATTTAGTTTAGTTTGTGAACAACAAATCGGCATCATTATTTTCTTAGTGAAAGTAACATGTTTCGGTTCTAGCAGAAGCTCGTATTTCTTACTGGCATGTATTCAATAATAATTGAAATTCTAATAAATGTGAATCTCTAGGTGAGCCTCAAATATTTTGACAAGGAAAGACCAACTTCGATTTAGCGCACGCTGGCCGCTGCCGCGGCACCGCTCGCACGCGGGTAGTCACTGATCTGACCTAACCTAACCCGTTTGTTAAGGATGCCCTAGTTTAGTTACGTCAGCCAACTTTGAGAAAAGGCTAGAAAGTTAAAAAATCTCTCTCTCTACTCATAGATATGAAAAGTCAATCGATCAAGTTAAGCCACGCTTGCCGCAGTTGGTCTGTGGATGGGTGACCATCTTTACATACCGAGACCCGTCCGTGCCTCGGAAAGCACGTTAAGCCGTTGGTCCCGGCTTTCATTCGTGGATCTTTGACAGTCGTTACGGGTAGTCAGAAGCCCGAAATTCTGAAAACCAGTCTTATCAAGGGGTATCGTATTACCCAGTAATGTGGTTGTGGAGTCGCTCCATGTAAAATGCTGGAATTCAGCTGCATCCGGTTAGACTGGAAGCCGACCCCAAAAACTAGGCAGATGATGATGAGATATTACAAAAGGTGCGCTTTTATAATATCTAATATATTCGATATTATATCTATCCAATTTTGGTTTCTGCGAGAAACACAATAATGGTAAATATCACCCATATATATGAATAAAGTTTTCAAACTAAATAGGTAAATTACTACTTATAATTTAAAATTATAAAAACGCACAATAGTTGTAATGGCGATTAATAAATTGTTCAAATCTACGTACGCGCGTTCATGCTCTCACCTCAGGTATAGTCATACTAAATAAAACAAAAATAATAGGTAATTCTGCCCAGTCTACGTTAATTTGGCATTCACAATACGCCAGTGAGCATATTCCAGGTGACATGAAGTTTATTTTTAATTAAGCGCTTTTGAATTTGAAATGAATGCAGAACTCTACGTAGGGTTTAAAATGCATGCTAATATTAAACATTTTGTTTACGTATGTTTATATGGTTTTAAATGTTTAATATTTGACGGAGAAGGCACGTGTCTCTAGTTATCGCTATACATTAGAAATTCTCACTTTTACCAGAAGGACCGTTGGCAGAACAATGTCCAGGTGGGTGAACGACCTACAGAAGATCGCGGACCTGGATGAGACTCGCGCGGACCAGGGAAGCATGGCACAAAAGGGAGGAGGACTCTACTTAGCAGTGTGTGGAGCAAGGCTGCCGATGATGATGATGATAACTAACAAATGAGTTGTAGCGGTATCTAGAAACGCCACATGCGAACAAAGCGTCCTACTGACGTCACGCAAATCCTTGCATCGCGCAAGCAGAGTTTACCGCGCAACTAGCATAGATACAACGGCCCGACCTGAATCATCGGGCAGTTGCCCGCCAGACACAACACCCGTCTGGTCGGAGGATCCTTCCTTTTCTATGGAGGTTGAGTGAACTTTACACCCTGTTCCTCATACCTCTATAGAGTCATTACCTACGTGTACCTGGATGAGACTCGCACAGACCAGGGAGGCATGGCACAAAAGAAAGGAGGCATTTACTCAGCAGTGTGTGGAACAAGGCTGCTGATGATGATGATGACGATGACTTGCAAACTGATTAATAAGTCAATCAATCAACTCAGTCTATCGCAAACCACTGCTGGATACAGGCCTCTCCCATGCTGCGCCACACCATCCTGTCCTCCACCTTCCGCATCCAGTCTGTCCCAGCCACTTTTTTTTGAGGCGGGTCCATCTAGCTGAGGGGCGTCCGGGTCTTCGAGATAAGTATGCAGGATCATCGAATATAGTTGAACTTTAGTAAGAAACCGATGGATGTTGCCGACTGAAAAAAAAAATTTTGAAAAAAGAATTGAATTGAATTTGAAAAAAGAAATTTGAAAGATAAAATACCTAGTGTCTATGGAGTTTCTTGCCCGTTCTTCTCCATAGTGATCTACGTTTTGGAATGGGCAACTAGCTTCAACTTTCTGACTAACTGACAGACTATTTAATTACCGACTTCAAAAAAAGGAGGTTATCAATTCGATACGTATGTATGTAATATTATTGGAATTGCATTATATTCACATATGACAATCTACTAAGGCTTCCAAACAAATATACAAAATTTCATAGACGTATGTATGTATGTATGTATGTATGTTTGTCCACGCATATCTCCGGAACTATTAATCGGATCGTGACCATTTTTTTTGTATTAGCTTACATTTACTTCAACTTAGGGAACAGTGCAAGTTTCATCAAAATCGGTTCAGTAATTTTCAAGATATGGACTAATACGTGTAAGTGTGACGGCCTGGCGTATTGATACGAGCTACGGGTGTAGTGTCAAAGGGAAAACATCTCAAAACCTTGGTCAAATTCTAGTGCAAAAACTAAAAATTACAAAATAAAAAGTAATTTAAAAAAATTAAACCGACTTCAAAAAGAAATCAACTCAAAATTATGAAATAACTTTAATTTCGGAAGTCGGTGGCAAAAAACTAAAATACAGATCCCAAGACACCGACTTCCGAAATTAAAGTTATTTCATAATTTTGAGTTGATTTCTTTTTGAAGTCGGTTTAATTTTTTTAAATTACTTTTTTTTGACAATTCAAAAGTGCCTGTACAAGGTTTAATTGAAATAAATGCTTTGAGTTTTGAGTTTGAGTTTAATTTGATAAATGAGCTGTTTATTTTCTACTAATAAAATAAAATTTTATTCGAGACTTGACTGTACACCAAATAATTCATTTCTGCACCTTAATAATGCCTTATTGCTGATACACACCGACACATTCCTCTTCCATACATAGGTTAGTCCGACAGGTATCGCGAGTGGCGCAGAATCCGCCTGCGACAGATGGTGTCCCGGCATTATTCTAGAGCAATTTTATCGCCACAAACTGCACTCGTCTGCCAACGGCTTTGTTTCCCTTCTATCTGACGGTGCTTGTTTTATGAGATTTGCTATCCTCAATTTATTATAGCTGCATTTATTATGCTCTATTGTTATTTTTGTTTTGTTTTTAATTGATATCTCTTTAATAACTTTTTTACAACTTTCGTGGCGAAATGTGGATTAACATAAAGATAGGTATAAATAATTCTGTCCAAACCTTCGACGGAAACAGGCCTTATGTTATGATATGTAACTGACAGCACATCAAGCTACCCGAAACTGTCAAAATTTCCCAATCAACTTTGAACCTTAAGGTTTAGCGATAAATTTGAAAATCTATTAAAGAAATTTGACAGATTAGATAGTAGTAGCTTGATGTGCTGGCGTCTGTACATACCTTTTTTATAGAAGTATCAGAGTGGCAGATGTCAAAGTCAACTGCTAGACAAAGATCCAGCTCGTAATTGCTATGAGCCGACGAAATTTAGTTACACAGCAAACAGCTGAATCATGGTTATAGTACGTATTTATCTCGATCAGCTTGTTAAATATTAGAACTAAAAACGTTTTTCCATTTAAACATTTTAGGATGACGCAACCATCTTGGAATCTGACAACAATTTCAATATCGTCTACTGTTCGATAAATAAAGTGGGTTTGACCCCTTAATTCGCGGTGTATTTGTTATCGTAATCCCCTCTGGCCCATATTCGTCATGTGTCTGGGGACCCTGATCGGAACCCGAGACCCCTCCCACTTACAAAGTATTTGTTTCGTTTCTCAGTCGTCATTTATTTTGTGACAGGATTTCGATGTCGCAAATCCGTGAAGATAATTGAAACGGAATATTACGTTTTTCAGAACGGACTTTGTGTGTCAAATTCAGGCCACCCGTAAATCTTGTCAACATTTGTGTTTTTCTCTCTTAATACTTATTATGGGTATTTTTTTCAACGACGTCTGAATATCGGGGACATTCGCGAGATATGGAAGAATAACTTACAAAGAAACTACGAGAAAGACCGTGTTCTCTTTAATTAGACATTTCTACAGAAGTATAAAAATCCCCGCTTACATTCGCATTCATGAATACGATTTCCGTCGAGAGTATTTCTCACAATCTAAATAAAGAAACGAGTCTAGTTTACACTTAATGTAATATGCATTGCTTGACAACAAGCGCCGTGAGAGGCTGCTAATCTAATCCGTGGCTTAGCTGAAGAATAATGAAACACACCCGCACTCACAGACACCGAAATAAATTTCCCTCCAGAAGACTGTTACGGGTAAAATTTAATAAAGCAAATAAGAACAATGTTACGAACTGGGATGCTTAAGCATATTTTAAGAGATTTATACACGGCGAAACAAAGCGCGTTATTTACAATTAATTTAGAATTATGTAGGTAATGAAAAGTGTTAGTCCGACGGCTGTGTATCGTTATCTGTGCCCATTATAATAGAAAAAATCGACGTGAAATTGTAATGAAATATTTTGTAATGTGCTTTTGATGTAGGTTATTCGATTACACATATTATTTCTCTCAGAACTGTGTTGTGGCTCGAAGCGGTTTTCCTTGTTGAGCTTTTCCTTTATTATATATTTATGGTGTTTCCGTTGGAGAGTATTACTGTGTTGTTTCATTAAAATGGTTTCTGATTCCAAATCTATCAGTGGTGGCTGCAGACGGACTTTACGGCACCAGTCGGAAATGCCGTGACGGTTTGCAATACTTAGGAGCAAGTCAATAGACAACTATTTTAGTGGAAAACTATGTTATGGATGATATTAACGTTTTATTAGTTCGTCTGCAGGTTGCAAGTATTAGTTAGTATTATTTCAGAGAAAACGTGCAGTTTTCCACAGCTGCTGGACATGGAAGGTATAAGTTCAATATTATTTGAAACATTATCCTATCAACAGTTACGTCGAGCATCAACATTAACTTGTATAATGCATAATCAACCTATAATGTTAGCACTGCTGGGACATAGGCCTCCTCTCTGTGCGAGGGAGTGGGCCATAATCCCACACGCGGGCGCAGTGCGGGTTGGTGGACAACATTACCATGCTAAACAGAAAAACGCCTTAGGAAGATAACGATCATTTAACGGCAAACTTATAGCTCATTTCAACCAACATCGAAACATCAAATAGACGTGTTAATCCCAAATGTATATTATCACATATTATCAGAGTTTCGAATTGGATTCGTTCGCTTCAACTCTATTAAAAGTTGGCGACAACGTCAGGCCATGCGGCGCTGGCGGCGGGCACAACGGTTTCATTCAAAATACGAATGTCGCCGACACACTCCGAATCATGGTTACCGGCCATTAAAATTTTATTGTTCTGGATTTAAATATTTGAAATTCGGGCAAATAATAAATTGTAGGCTGATACGTTGGTATGTGAAACTGCATAGTGATTGGAAAAGCTATGGCAAGTACTGCCTCATGGATCTTTTGATACTCGAATTACGTTGACATGGGTTGCTGGTTTGACGCTCGAATGACGTTGATGACATTCCAGGCACTGCTGATAAACACTTGTCAAATTGTTTTGTGTTTATATTGAAAAAAAAAAAACAAAATGGCGACGTTAGTTCCGATTTTGGCAACCCGCAAAAAATCCATGTAAAGCTATGACAAGGTTTGATGCGCGGAATCTCGTTCAATTGTCTAATTGAGCATGTAAGTAGATTTTGATTACCCTTGTGGCTATTTTGAAATATAGTAGGTCCCTTTAGTTTAAAGCTGGGTACATAACGTCCATAGCAGTTACTTTTTATTATAATATGCATAGGCGAGGTTTTCCACCTCGGATTCTGCAAAAATCCTTACATTTCTTTGAGCATCGTAATTTTACAGAAATTAGGTATTATTTTCGATAAAAATAAGAAGTTTAAAGGCACAAATTAAATGATCTAGCGAAACTCCGCAAACTTGATGGTATCGATATTTAAACACGATAAAATATAAACATTATTGTTGGCGACTGGCTGTGGTGCGACCTTTTTTGTAAATATGTCATGTTTTTTAAATATAGTGTTTTTCTTTTGATATTTGTTCATGTCAGGTCTGAGCAGTTGTCAGGTTCCAAAATATATAGTACCTATATATTTTGTTTTATCATGTTTAGATATTTATACCTATCACGTTTGCGGAGTTTCGCTAACTAATTTAAATTGACCCTGTATAATTGCTTGCTTGCCGGTAATATTAAAAAAAGCTGCTACACAATACGAACTAATTTGATTTCCAGGACATTCTTTGTTCGTGAGAGACAATTTTTTGTATAGATTTTCAAGAGGAGTTCTAACAATTCCTTTCAAGATTGTTATTAACAGTAGATACGTATATGAAATGAAAATAACTTTATAAATAACAAGCTTCTCCGCGTGAAATTTCTTGTTTCCCCGACCCACCCCGTCGTATCGCATCGCCTGCTCTCGTTAACACTTCTTTTTCGCTTAGCATTATTTCTTACTTTTTTTATTTGTGCTCGGCTCCTAAGAGCCTTAGTGTGATGTTAAATAGACTGTAACCTTCTTCAAGAATTGGGGTACCAAATGCAAAAAGAATTGTTCAAATCCGACCAGTAGTTACAGAGATTAACGCGTACAAACAAACAAACTCCTCAGCTTTATTGTTAGTAGTATAGATGTGTCTTACTTTATTGAATTAACTTTTCAAACTTAGTTTAATGCAGAAAATATTATAATTATGTTACAGTTTTTTGTCCAAGCTCCCGCTCCAGGTTTTGCTGAAGTGTAAGTGGGGTGATATTTTTTTTATTTGCCAAGTCTGTAGCACCGTCAGGAGAACTTAATTTTTTCCTGGTCTCTGCGGAGTATAATATTATAGCAACAATAGCTAACGCAGACTTGTATTTTTAAGGGATTATTATAGTTAAGAAAAGGATGAATATAAGTTTTGATTAAGTAAAACTTTAGGGTCAGTTCACACCGAGACGCGACGCGACGCGCAGTTTTCAAGATAGAAATACAATTACAGACCTTATCTACTACACTAAAAGGTACACGATTCAATGAGCTACGCTAGCGCGCGGCGCCGCGCGGCGTAGCTCGACGTAAGATACACTGAATTGTGTATTTGTATTATGTAATTGCTCTAACAACACATAATAAAAATAAAATTAAGTTAAAATTTAAAGGGAAAAAAGGTTTTTTTCGGCGTTTTATGCCTTGTGGTACGGAACCCTTCGTGTGCGAGTTCGACTTGCACTTGGCCGGTTTTATTTTTTATAACCGAAGAAAAACTATGCTACCGGTCTAGAATCATATGCTGAATTCATGGTTACAGTTTGCGCTCTAGTATTTTTTTTCCCGGAACAAAACTTCTTCGTTCGGGTCCTTTGGAAGTCAATCGAAAAGAAATAACAAACCGATAAACATGTTCCGATTCCCACTTAATTCCATAACAAAAACCTTCAAACTAAAGCAGTGACACGTAAAAATCCTTATACTTTCAGGCTCATGAATAGTCCCAAAGTCACTCAACGAGCTATAGAGAGAGCAATGCTCGGAGTTTCTCTACGTGACATGATCCGGAATGACAAAGTCGGAGGTAGAACCAAAGTTTGTCGGAATTAGCAAGTTGTCGCGGCAGGGCAGTCCGTTTAGATACGAGGTACGAAACCACTGTGGAATGAAGCTTCTCGTATTGTGATTATGGATTGCTAGATTTTTAGGAAGATTAATGGTAAAGTAAACGTCATGGGAAGTCATGGCAAGGTTCTTATTTTGTTTGTAAAGAATGAAAAAGTATCTATTGTGACGAGTACAGGAAGATCACAAACTAAACTAAACACAATCATAAATAAAAATAAAAACTGGCCAAGTGCGAGTCAGACTCGCACACGAAGGGTTCCGTACCACAAGGCAAAAACGCCGAAAAAACACATTTGTTGTATGGGAGCCCCATTAAATATTTATTTTATTCTGTTTTTAGTATTTGCTGTTATAGCGGCAACAGGAATACATCATCTGCGAAAATTTCAACTGTCTAAGTATCACGGTTCATGAGATACCTAAAGCCTGGTGAAAGACGGAAAGCGGAGTCTTAGTAATAGATAGTAAAGTCGGAGTCTTAATAAAATTATATAAAAGGAAAGTAAAAAAAAAACAGAAAGTCCTGTAGGTACAAGGCCAAAAGGCTATCTCAGCATGATGCTGCGACATTTAAAAAAATAAATGTCGCAGCGTTAGTATTCTAATAGGGCCCGCCGCTAATAGGGCCCGCCGCTAATAGGGCCCGCCGTTTTGAAAATCAGTAATCTTCTTTAGCCTAGTGGATATAATATCGGAAAGGCAGTACCTAACATACAACATTTTGATTTTCTTAGCAGAAACCCACCAGCACAAATAAAGAAGAAGTTTTAGTGAATGACCAGATTACTTGGTTAGAAACCATATGTCACTTGGTTTGTCAAGGTTAAAAGAGTGTCCATGGAATTTCTTGCCCGTTCTTCTCCATAGGTTCCAACTACGCTTTTCAATGGGCAAATAGCTTCGTGTTTCTGACTGACCGACACATTGACAATTCAAAAGTGTCTTCAAATGGTTTAATTGAAATTAATAAGTTCGTTGAGTTTGAGTTCAACGATATTCACCGAGTACCTACATTGTTGTAAGAAAAATAAATACTACAAGTAGATACCAGACGCGGATACTCATTGCACTTGTCTCTATCATCTAGTTCATAGGTTCTCAAACTTGTTTTGCCCACCGCCCACTTTGAGAATATCAAATATTTTTTCTAGAGCCCCCATTTTTTTTACTAACCATCTGTGGTGAATCTGAAACAGCTATTGCCACGATTATATTTATCCTTTTGACTGCCACAGTCATGTATAGATGACAAACCAAAATGTGTCCAGAACGTTATGGTTCGACTACATGACAAACTTTGTCATGGCATGTTTTTGATTTTTTGACTTATGGCGGTCAAAAGGTTAAACATGTAATGTTATATATTCGAAAGATAAAATGTATCATTTTCCTTGGGGCTTCTACTAACCCCTTGAAAGTCTCAAACGCCCACGAGAGGTGTTATCGCCCACGTTGAGAACCTATGATCTAGTTAATACTATAGTATAACAAAATCTACTGTAATCAAAACTAAACGTGCAAAACTTCAACACGATCGGATCAAGGAAAGTGTTTAAAAAATCAAATTATAAACTAACACTCGATACATTATTGTTGAATGATGGAACCATGATGGAACTGACCAAAACCGCTGTAAAAATCTCAACATTTTACGTTTTTGGTTATTTTCTTTTCTCATTTACATAAGTTCCAACCGTCCCTGTTTAATTATTGCGGCGCGCTCCCGGAAGGGATACGTTAATTGTGGTACTAACACGAAAACATTACTTTAACCTTTGAAACCCGACCGCCTGGTTCTATTTCATTGTTCACTACTACCTACATTCAGTAGGTTTGAACTCACAATAAGGGTAACAATGTGTGTACATATCTTTGTGACAGGAACACTGGTCTTTTACGGCACAAATGGAATAAACACCGAGCTGTAGCATAAATAAATAAACATTTCTGACTTAGCTTTACAGACTTCACACTAGGATTTACTTTGACTAGAATGGCTAGGGTGTCATTACACGTACATTTACAAACATCTAGCATTCTGTAGGTCGTGCAAACACTTGTTTTTAAGCATCAAACTTTCTCTCTACCTGCTTATACTCCATTTATTATAGCATTAAAAAAATACGGCTAAATAACGTCAGTTGTTGTGTAGAGCAGTGGTGGCCCAGTGGTAACGGCCACGACTTACGAGTTGTAGGCCGTGGGTTTGAACCCAAGCAGGCTCTTTACTTTGTGTAAATTATATCATCACCACTGCTCTCCAAACGGTAAGGAAAACAGCTTGAGGAAACCGGCATTTCCCAGAAGACATGTGACATCCGCCCACTCGCACTGGGTCCGCGTCGTGGATTATGGCCCACTCCCTCTCACCGAGAGGAGGTCTACTGTGTCCCAGCAGTGGGAACATTATAGGCTGATTGTGTTATGTAATATTGTTGAAATTACTGCACTTTAGAGCTATTTTTTTAAGTAAATGGTAAATAAATTACATTGCATTGTATTTATCCTGAAATAACGGAGTTTATTGTACATAGCTTCTGTCCGCGACTTCCTTCGCGTGAAATTTCTTGCTCCCCTGATCCACCCCGTCGCATCGCATCGCCTGGCCGTAATATTACAGTTCTTTCTTCTTTTCAATCTGCTCGTAAGAGTAATAGCGTGTTGCTAAGACCGGCAGTTCCAGAGATGAGCACGTTCAAACAAACAAAAAACAAACGCTCTTCAGTTTTATTATTAGTATATAGATTTATATCGAAAGGGTGATAACGGTTATTTTTCTAATGTTATAAGAAATGGAGTCTAAGTAATTCTCTTCGTATTTTCCGTTACGTAAAAGGGTATTGGTTACATAATGCCTGTCAAATTCACGTGTTTAACGCACATGATTGAGTTAAGGGGAGGTGTGACTTTGACAGCTTCACGGAAACATGAATATTCGTCGAATCTTAAATGATGGGGCGATGTAACCGATCGAAGGCAATGAAGGGCAGGGCGATTGTAAATATGTATAACGTTTTAGGTATTTTTCATGAAGCGGTCGTTCTTTATTATTATGTAGGTCATAACAATAGAAGTTCCTCGACTAGCTCCGAAGTAGTTTCCTTTATTTACTGCTCACACGTTTATATAAACTTATGAGAGACAACTCTAGTCGTGCAAGAAGTTCTTGTGTAGATACGGCTGTGAAACACCATATGACGGTGCGTTTATATGTATGCTAAGTTTGCAAACTTCTCTTAGCCTCTGAAACATTTTCTAGTCACTAAAAAGGTCTCATTTGAAAATAATTTAAGGGCTACTTAATCTCCATCCAACTATAAATGATAAAAATTACAAATGAACAAGCTTCTGCTAGCAACTCCGTCCATTTCTGTGACATTCGGAATTTCTGTAGGTTTTGGAATCGGATCAGTATTTCCGAAGATTACACCATAGAATCAAACTGACAAATAGCTCATTATAATATTAAGCAAAGTGTTTTTTTATTTATTATTTTGTTACTAGCTGCGTCCCGCGGTTTCACCCGCATAAGTGGCGATCCCGTGGGAATATCGAAACAAAAAGTAGCCTATATGTTAATCCAGGGTGTTAGCTACCTCCATACAAAATTTTATCAAAATTGGTCCTGCTGTTTGAGCATGAAGAAGTAACAAACATAATATAAACACACACACTCACAAACTTTCGCCAAAAGGGGTTTTATTCATACGGATATGCCAACCCCATCGTACGTCATCAACAATTTAAGTATAATTATTGAGGTTACTACATACTATGTAACAGAAATATAGGTAATCATTGTCTAAGTATCTTCACCAGGCTACTAAGTAAAGATGATAACAAAATTATGTATAAAAAAAAGCAATGAAAAAATTTGTCATAACTTATTTATTTCCTTCTGTAGTTAATAGTGATGAAAACCCAAAAGCAATAACGTTACGAAAATAGCTTTCTTTATAAAAAGGTGTTCGTTTACTGGACTCAATTTATTTCGATATGAATCCCGTTTTACATCATGTAATTTCGCTAGATTACTTGACAGCAAATAGCCTTTAAAATTTTATTATGTATCTTGAACGTTCAAATAATAATAAAGAGCTTATGACAGGTAATAAAAAAACATGCAACAATATTTTTTTCCAATTTATGTTATTAACAACTTGTTTTATAACTCAATATCTGATGGCTTAGCGATAACAGATTTACACATCAATTATAACTTTTCCAACCATTCGTTCATTCGGTGTGTTTCCATTCGACTTCGGAACGGATTTTCTTTGTCATTCAATAACTCGTGTTGTGTGCGACCTAGAATCCGTCCGAAGTTAAGATTTGATAGCTTTAATTCTATATCCTTTGTAACAAAACCTCGCTTCATTTACATCAAAGGACAGATATTAAAATATCTTTAGTAAGCCATCTAAAAATAGACTACTTCAAAACTTTTTCCATTAACGAGGGGAACGTTTGCTGCTGCGGTAAATAAATAAATCAAGTGACAGCACATAACAATTTGGCTGTCAAATGTTCAGCGTCAGATATAGACGGGTTCGTAAATCATCGTTGAAAAATTTGCCAGTTACTGGTGAATGGGAGACTTGTGCGGATTATGCACGCGCCATTAGCTCAGTTCGCGCCTTTGTGTGGGGCGCTTCGTGAGCGACTCGGACTCATTGTGATTCGAAAAGGCCTGCAGCCGAGACAGACTTAATTACACGCGTCTGCATTTCCAGCTTCAATCGAGTGTAGCGCCCCGACCAATTACATTGTTTACTAAATGCGGAGAGAATTTAGAATATCAGACTCGCCTCGTGTTTGCAGATTGGAGAAAATTAAATACATGCTGCATGCTTATCATACAGCTGTTATAGGTTTGTTTTGTTTTTAATTATAGGGCAATGAACTTGGTCGGTTTCAGAATATCTTTGTGTACGTTATCAAACACATTCAGCGTACAATTTGATCATTTTAAGTACCACTTAGGTGGAAATTAGTTTTAATTGACATCTACACCAAAATACTTGGCATAAAATAAGTGTTTGTAAAACCCTTTGGAATTCTACGCCGCCGGAGTCGAGCTTAGTAAGATGCTTTCGGGATGCACTTGGGTATCGTTTGGTTAACGTTTGCAGAGAGGACTGCTCAAAAGAAAATAATGTCCTAGTTGCTTTTATCCGCGCTGTTTATAATATCTTTGAAACGTTACGACTTGCAATTTTCAAACTGAAGCGAAAGTTGATACACGGATGAATCTCTATTTGTAATGTAGGTATTGTTATCCATCCATAAAATTACCGCGGCAAACGTGACATCGTACAACGATTGATCCGCGGGGCTGGTGGGCTACAAGCCCCTTCCAAAAATGTATTTCGGATGAATCTCTATTTGTAATGTATTGTCATCCATCCATAAAATGACCGCAGCAAACGTAACATCGTACGTCGATTGATCCGCAGGGCTGGTGGGCTACAAGCCCCTTCCAAAAATGTATTTCGAATGAATCTCTATTTGTAATGTATTGTCATCCATCCATAAAATGACCGCAGCAAACGTAACATCGTACGTCGATTGATCCGCGGGGCTGGTGGGCTACAATCCCCTTCCAAAAATGTATTTCGGATGAATCTCTATTTGTAATGTATTGTCATCCATCCATAAAATGACCGCAGCAAACGTAACATCGTACGTCGATTGATCCGCGGGGCTGGTGGGCTACAAGCCCCTTCCAAAAATGTATTTCGAATGAATCTCTATTTGTAATGTATTGTCATCCATCCATAAAATGACCGCAGCAAACGTAACATCGTACGTCGATTGATCCGCGGGGCTGGTGGGCTACAAGCCCCTTCCAAAAATGTATTTCGGATGAATCTCTTTTTATAATGTATTGTCATCCATCCATAAAATTACCGCGGCAAACGTAACATCGTACGTCGATTGATCCGCGGGGCTGGTGGGCTACAAGCCCCTTCCAAAAATGTATTTCGGATGAATCTCTATTTGTAATGTATTGTCATCCATCCATAAAATGACCGCAGCAAACGTAACATCGTACGTCGATTGATCCGCGGGGCTGGTGGGCTACAAGCCCCTTCCAAAAATGTATTTCGGATGAATCTCTTTTTATAATGTATTGTCGTCCATCCATAAAATTACCGCGGCAAACGTAACATCGTACGTCGATTGATCCGCGGGGCTGGTGGGCTACTGTTACAAGCCCCTTCCAAAAGTGTATTTCAGATGAATCTCTATTTGTAATGTATTGTCATCCATCCATAAAATGACCGCGGCAAACGTAACATCGTACGTCGATTGATTCGCGGGGCTGGTGGGCTACAAGCCCTTTCCAAAAATGTATTTGCAATTTTTGTAGGTATGTCATTGTCAGGCTAACAAATTAGTCTGCCTACCTATTTCGCAATTGGCTACCGCCACTTAAGACATTCGGAAAACAACAACAAAGCTGAAATATTTCATGTCCCTCTTATTACGCTGAAACTCAGCAATATTTCACGGCAGAAATAGATACGGTACCTGTCGAAATATTTCAGTATCCGTGTTTCAATAAACCAATATCCGTCTAAAAGCAAAAGTTAAAGAGAAGTCAATGCAAACGTTGACTGAGGAAGTCTCACCCGCACTGAATTGATAATAGTGGCACATTCAGCTGTGTTGCCGGCTGAATCGCGTATGTATCTAGGTTTGAGAACTTGGTCTAATACTAAGCTCGATGGTACTATATGTAGGGCTTAACTTAATAGGGTTTGCAGTGCTAATGTAATTAATATTGATAGGGCTTTTAGTCGGTGTTAATTTTTAATTTGTGGGATTGGAGTGTGTAGATTTTTATAGTTATAAAATATTAGAGTAGGTACATATCATAAGTAGGATGTGTGTGTGGAAGTCTGACAACCAGTCTTACCAAGGGGTATCGTATTACCCAGTAACTGGGTTGTGGAGGTCAGATAGGCAGTCGCTCCATGTAAAACGCTGGTATTCAGCTGCATCCGGTTAGACTGGAAGCCGACCCCAACATAGTTGGGAAAAGGCTAGGCAGATGATGATGATCATAAGTGGGATTATCTGCATGGTATAGAGTGTAAACGCCCCCATGGCCATAGGCCTCAGTTATTATAAGAACAGTATACAGATTTAGTAACACAATAATGATTACAGTCCTCTAACCAGCACCTTAGTTGCGTAACACACCATCAATCATTATCTGAATCATTTTGAAGCAATGGATTACCTTTGCTTCATATGTTCGAAATATTTGTCTGCTCATCAACGTAAATAACGCAATGAATGTTGTTGGACTGTCAAAATTAAAGCCATTCCTACTGTTAGTATGTTACGTAATTACCTCGTAGTTTAAAATATACAGGGTGATTGGAAGATGGGTGCAAAGCTTTAAGGCGATGATAGTACA